>RJWK010012385.1:8238-40620 GCA_004363435.1 Platanista minor
AAAAAAAAAAAAAAAAAAAAAGCTAGCTAGAGGATGCAAAGCAGTATCTCAAATTTTTCTCCTCCTCTCTAAATGAGCACGCTACAACTATTGAAAATATGTACACTTAACAGTCACAAGTAAACAGTACATTTGTGTATATGCTTGCATATATACAATTCTGATTGCAT
The DNA here is from genome assembly GCA_004363435.1 of Platanista minor. Lineage (NCBI taxonomy): Eukaryota > Metazoa > Chordata > Mammalia > Artiodactyla > Platanistidae > Platanista > Platanista minor. The sequence continues at coordinate 8,409 of RJWK010012385.1, forward strand.
GGGTGAATATTCTGTTCAGTAAAATAAAGGAAGCCCACTGAATTTCCTCTCTCAAAGCTAAAGTTGCTACTAATTAGAACAAAATATTTTCTAAAGGCATCTGAAGCGGCCTGCAGTGTGAAATGCGGAGTCTATTTCCATGACACCCAAGCTGACTCTAACTCTCCATCTTGATGAATTCGTCGAGTTGCCAAGCACCTGATAAAAATCCTTGCGACTGGAGGAAAAAAATTAAGCAAAGAAAACACCAGTAGAAATGAAAGTAAACAACTAAACGTTAGAATCAAAGGAAGCAGAGAAATCAGTCAAATGACAACACTGCTCCCAGCCATAACTGAGTGTAGGGAAGTGTCGATATTAGAAACAGCTAATCCAAACAATGATGAAAGTACTTCGGACATTATTTAATGATTCAGAGTTTACAATATACAAGGATCCTAATTTTGGGTTGCTGCTGTTGCTGTTAACCTATTTGCTGGTTTCACTCTGAAGCTGGGTGATAATGTAAACATCTACAATTCTTGTTCTTTGTTTTAATGTATGCTTTCATGTATTTAAAGAACCCTGCCCCCAAAACAACCAAATTATCTACTTTGGACCCAGGGAACAGGATAAAAGCATATGCCTGATGTCATCACCACTATTTTGAGAAAAATCCACACAGACAGTGGAAACCAAAGTGGTGAGAAAGAGTAATACAGTTGAGGAACTTTACATTCCAAACTCCCAACCAACAGGGAGAAAGACCAGAAATTTCACTCAACATTTTACCGTCCCTGGAGTTAAATGGACCACAACTGGAAAATCCACACAAAATCAAATAAAATAACCCATCTCCAGTCCAAGACCGGAAAATAGCCAAGCAGAATTAGAACTGTGAAGCTTATTCTTTAGAATGCTACGTTGACCAAAATAATCCAACACACCTGCTACCAAAAAACAAGGAAAATAAAGACATCTCCCTGCGAGAAGAGACTCCCCTTCCACCCCAGGTTCCACAAAGTGAGAACTATACTAAAATGTTCTCGATTTGTTTCCTTTGGGCTTCAAGGGGCAGCCAGTAATTGAAGTTGTGGTGCTCTCTGCAGCACGCCTCGAGAGACCAGGTGAAAAATTAGAACACTAGTCTAAGAGTAAATGCCCTGGAACAAACAGTCTGCCTGATGTCACCGCAACATGCATGTTCTTCCTCTGAAACCTGCTTATTTTCTCTCAGGAAAGTCTAACCATTCCAACAGTCTCAAAGCCTTTTATCTCCCAGAAGGAGGATTGAAACTATGTTGTCAACTCAGAAACGTGCCCTCTCATCGCTGCCCTACCACCCTCTGAAGAGGATGGAAGACACAGTTTGCAGAACAGGCACCCTGAGATTCCAAAGGGAAAGAAGCAATGAGGTCATGCAGTCTACTCCGCCAGCCAGCGCGGGGTTCCTCCCGCAGCCACAAATGCTACTGCCCAAGTTGTAAAGCCCACAAGAAAGATAAAGGCCCATTCTGGACGCACAGGCAGGTGCTTTAAGGCGCCACTGCCCACAGCCGACTCCGACATAACTCACACGCGTGCTGTCTTCACCGGGAAAGATGAAATAGTTTGCTAGGTGCGCCGATCAGCCCGGCCCTTCTGGATTCTGAGAAGTGCACCTCAGCACGCCGAGGATTCATCTTGCCCAAATTTGTCAGTCACCCTCCACAGATCACCTGCACACTGCTGCAGTTTACCATCGTGCACACATTTCCCTGCCTGCCGCTTCAAGGACAAAGAGAGAGCCCTTATGTTTCCATCACAGGCGAGGAGCTCAGGTTTATGGAAGCAATAAAATAAAATAAAAAGACAAACAATCCAGACACATGGCCCCCGGCATTTTCGTTAGCTGGATCACCCCAGACGTGGATCCAGGAAAACAGGAGAAACGCAGAGAGAAGGTCACTAAGCTTAGCTGGGAAGAGAGCTAGCGTTCACTTCACTGCAGCAGGGCTGCTCATTGAATGCAAGCACTTACCATAAAAATAGAAAGAGTCAACAGAAGGAGAAGGGATCCTTCCTCAGTGTCGTAGGCAGAAAGAAATCCACCGCGGAGCTCCAGACACGGGATGAAGCCAACAAAGTGATGAAAGACGGTAAAACCAACACACACAAGTCCTTCTCAGCCTCCCCTCGGGCCCGCATGCAGTTGTTTGTGCTGTGAAAACCCTGAGAAGTCGGGAACAGGACTCTCCCAGCAAGCCTGAACGCAAGCAGCCTGGTAGATTTCAGAGCATCACGCCCAGGGCTCTCCTCCCCCGGGGGCGCATGGGCAGCATCACTGGGGGAGGCTGGGCACCAGGCAGGGGTCGGGAAGGTGAGAAGAGGGGTGGAAAGGAGCCTCTTTGGAGTGTGAGGAACTGCCAGCGAGAATATCAGTATTCCCTATCAGTTACTGCCAGCGACCAATCAGCCCAGCCAGGGGGCCGTGTCAGTGTGACAAGAGAGCAGCAGATGACAGCCAGTTCTCAGAGAGGCAGGACAGCCCCCTGCCTCCACCGGAGTTTGGCAGGATTGGCATCTTACCCTCCTCTGCTCAGTTGCTGATAGTATTTGCTTTGTTATTAAAAATAAGACCCAAAGCCCCATAGTTATACCAACCACTCAGGAAGTTTCCTAAGCATCCCACCACATCTTTGCAAGAAGCCAGACTTGAAACCCATCCTAAGTGATATCTAATGGCATTTCACAGACCAGACAGCCCTGATGATGTGCGCAGAGAGGTCACCATGAGTTCAATAATGACACTTTGGACGTGGGCTGCTTTATGCCCAAGGCACAGGATGAAATACCAGGGACCGGGATCCCTGTTTCACAGGTGAGACATTTAGACAGAAAAGGGTTAAAGGTCTCTCTGAAATCTCTCAGTTTCAAGAAATATTAACTCCTTGTGCTAGCCAAGAGTTAATAGGAAGACACAAATGTCCACGGGTTTGTTTGTTTTTCAGGTGGCTTACATGATAGAGTCCTTAATTTTAGTTCTGCTTTAACCTACATGTTGAAGGATCATTTGGAAATTTTGCAGCAACCTCTACCCAGAGGCAAGCTAACTTTGGGGAGCCTGAATACTGCGAAGTAAAACGAAGGGCTAAGTTCCAAGGAAGAAGTTAACTCACTACCCAAATGAGTTACAGCAGGAGGCCGTAAAAATGTTCCACATCAAAGATGAACAGAATAAAATGAAATTTTTGAAATGTAAAATGGACGGTTTTGTCAGGTTCATCCTATGTATATTAAACAAGGAAGACCCGGGAGATTGAGTCTCAAATTCTGTTGTGTTATTCACTTCAGTTCAACTCCAGTCAGCAAACCTTTAACCACAGCCAACCATGTGCTGGTAGCACAGAAATAAAAGGGGCAGGCCCTGCCTTCAAGAAGTTTATCGTTTCATGGACAAAATTAAATCTTTTCAAAATTTCAACACTGCAAATCTTGCCAAGACAGAAAATGTTCTACTATTTTAATGTCCCTCAGATAAAACCAAGCCATGAAGTTAGATTTTGGACTCAAAGTTCTAAATTAGCCCTATCAGGTGTTTTCCATAACCAAAACCATTTGAGAAATATAAATGCACGATTTTTTAATTAATTAAAACATGAAAAGGTTTTTTAACTGAATGTTTGCTTTTATCAGCATCAATAGTTTCTGATGCTACAAAAACATGGGCAGCATAACAAAGAATATATTTAATTAGGGAATAGTATTTAAAGCTCCCAAAGTAATTGAGATTAATACTGTTTATGGAACAGGTTCAATACCTTGAATACATAGGGTTATAATGGAGCATGAAAATGATAAAACTACAGAAGTACAAATTACTTAGTTGATTAAATAATTGCATATCTATATAACAATCGGGTCAATGAAAACAAGTATTCCAGTCACTTGCTGAAATTCAATTAATTTTTAAAATTTGGCCACTTCACTCCTCCCTCCTCAAAATATAGAAATACCTCCCATTTCAGGTAGCAACAATTTTTTAAGTCGCAAAATATTTATCCAAGTCAATTAAACATGGACAATTTCAGGGACTGTATCTTGCTCACTGGAGTAACAACAGTACTAAAATATTTGTTAGATGGCCATTTCAATGGTCAAGAGAATCTGGCTATAATTCTACAATATGATTTAATGCCTTCTTTTTTTTTTTTTTTTTTTTTAAGACTACAAGGTAATTTGAATTATGTACCTACACCTGTCATTTGTTTGAAAAAGAAAAAAAGATAGCTCTTTCAGGAAATTTGCTTCTGAGCAGCATGCTGACAGAGCCGTATAAAGTCTGAAAGCCAAGGATTCTTAAAGCTCAGTCTTTCAACACTGAAAATGGATTCTACTCTGTAACCAGCCCGAAGAGAAAAAGTAAAAACATACCTATTTTCTAGATCACCAAGGAGATAAATGGCTGTGCAATTCCATTTTTGACATCAGACACTTAACAGGAGGCATGAGAATCAAGAATTTTCTTTTTTATTGAGTTATAATTGATTTACAATATTCTATTAGTTTCAGTTGTACAACAGTGATTCAAAACTTTTGTAGAGGGCTTCCCTGGTGGCGCAGTGGTTAAGAATCTGCCTGCCATGGGTTTGAGCCCTGGTCCGGGAAGATCCACATGCCACAGAGCAACTAAGCCCAGGCAACTACTGAGCCTGTGCTCTAGAGCCCGTGAGCCATGACTCCTGAAGCCCATGCTCCGCAACAAGAGAAGCCACCACAACGAGAAGCCCGTGTACCACAACGAAGAGTAGCCCCTGCTTGCTGCAACCAGAGAGAGCCTGTGCACAGCAACGAAGACCCAATGCAGCCATAAATAAATAAAAATAAAAACCCCAAACTTTTGTAGATTATACTCCATTTAACATTATAAAGTATTGGCTATGTTCCCTTTGCTCTACAATATATCCTTGTAGCTTATTTTATACATAGGAGTTTGTACCTCTTAGTCTCCTACCCCTATCTTGCTCTTCTCCTCTTCCCTCTTCTCACTGGTAACTACTAGTTTATTCTCTATATGTGTGAGTCTGTTTCTGTTTTGTTATGTTCATTCATTTTTTATATTCTATGTATAAGTGATAACATACAGTATTTTTCTCTCTGTCTGGCTTATTTCACTAAGCATAACACCCAGGCCATCTACAGATTCAGTGCAATCTCTATCAAAATAACAAAGACATTTTTCACAGAACTACAACAATTAATTCTAAAATTTGAATGGAAACACAAAAGTCCTTGAATAGCCAAAGTAATCCTGAGAAAGAAGAACCGAGCGGGTGGTATCATGTTCCCTGACTTTAGACTGTACTTCAAAGCTACAGTAATCAAAACACCATGGCATGGGCATCTGTGGTACAGACACACAGATCAATGGAACAGAAGGAATTTTAAACAACATTCTGTGAATCAATGGTTTTGAAAACTAAGTTATAATCTCCCTAAAGGAAAAAGCCTGCATCTCTTTTGCCTAACTTCTATAAACTGGTGTCTAAAGGAGCGAATACTGACTGAACCCTCATTTGTGCCAGACTTAATTCCAGTGGCTTCATACCTCTTTTAGTCTTCACAACACTCGTAGGACATGAGTATCATCTTCACTGAAGTACCTGGGGTGCAGGGAGTTGAAAGCTTTCCCAGGTGGCGATGACAGTATATGAACCACCGGAATAGCCTCAAAATGCTGCTTCTCTTTCATGGAAACATTGATCTGAACATGGAAGACTCCCCTGCAGATGTTTTTGACTGAATGTAGAGATTATTTTGGGACCCTTCCCACAGTGTTACATGAATTTGGGTGAAATAGGAATGAAATGAATCCAAGCTAAAGCAGAAAAACCCATTTTACCTCAGAGATTAAATGTAACCCTACTTTGCAACAGAAATAAATTCTTGATGCTTATAATTTAAAGAGCAAGCAATCTGTATTTGTTGACTTTTTTTTTTTCTAACTCTGACCCCACATTACATTTTAAAGCCAGGATGAGTAGTCCTCAATTAATAAAAAAAAGTAGAAGGAAAGAATATTTTAGAAATGTGTGGGATCTGACATAAATATTATAGTCCTTTATCTAATACTTAAATTCTCCTTCAGCATTCAGCAGGAGGCCAGAAACAGAGAATAGGTTGCTCTGCTAATGTTTCCCTACTAGAGGTCACTGGCTGAGAATGATTTCCCTAAAGTGCTTAGTAGGAGGGCTTTCAAATATGCAAAAACAGTTCCAAATTCATAAAAGGTAAGTAATCTGCAGGACATAAATATTATCATAGCCTCCAACTCTTCAAAAATTTGATTGCATTCAGCATTTCTCAGCCAGAAGATTCCTATGGGATCAAAGATCAAATCATACAAAAAGGATCTATAAGATCACAGACCTATAACATTTTCTCCTTTTTTGAAGATGAAAAAAAGTAAATAAATCAATGGCTGCCTGGAAGAGTCAGGGAGAACTGGGCTGAGTCTAGGGAGGCCAAAATAAAGAGCATATGTATGTGTACAAATGTAACACTAGTGTGTATGTCCAAAATCCAATCAGTGTGTCTTCACATCCAATCAGTCCTTCAGTCCCAGTGTCACAACACATAATTTCCTCTCAACACATAATTAGGGATTACAACCAATTCAGGGCTTCATTCTTTCTCCTTCACTACTGCAATAGTTTCTAACCTTTCCTCTGTTCCAGTCCCATCTCCCTTTGCCAATATCACTTGCTTTCTAAGACAAAGAAAATAGAATCATGTCATCCCCTTGCTAGTAAACTTGGGATGGTCAAGCCAAATACAGTACCACCTGAGCCTGGCATTCAAGGCCCTCTGCAATCAGACCTCAGTCTACCAGCCTCCTTTCCCATATGATATCCTATATATTCCATGCTGCAGATATACCTGATTACTTACTATTCCTCAGAGCCATCATACTCTTTCATTATAGTATTCTTATCTGTTTTTCCTAGAATAACCTTCCTTGCTTCTCTCCCCAGAGAAACCCTAATATTCATCCTTCAAGGCCTAGTTAACTGTCATCTTCTTGGTGAGGTCTTCACCAAATTCCTAAAAGTGACTTAATTACTTCTTCCTCTGTATTTCCATAGCATTTTTTCTAATCCTGTATCATAGGGCAAGTAACACTGTCCTAAATTAGTACCTTTCAACTTATTTTATTGGGATCCTTTAGCAGTCCCAGTGTCTGGCACACAATAGAAGCTCAATAAACTCATGAGAGTGAGTCCATCTTTTATGCCTCGTCTTCACAGTCAAAAGTGCTTTGAAAAAAATGTACATATTTGTTTTCTGGAAGTCTGAAGGACTACAAGCTTATGAGCCATATTTATCTCCTCCTTAATCAGGAGTTTCTGTGGTTTACAGAAAGGGCCCTGGATTAGAATCAGAAGAGCCAAGTCCCAGGCCTGTCCCATGTCACCTCAGGTCATCTCTTAACCTAAAGAAGAATAAAACATGTCCTGCTTACCTTTGAGGGTTCTTCTAAGCCACAGATGAGGAACTGCATGGTAAAGTACTTATGAACTATAAAGCATGTGATAGTACGTATAGTTATTGCCACTGCTGTCATCATTGTTTGATCATTGTTGTTAATATCCCAAAGCCCAGGTATCACAGGGAAGCCAGCCTAGGAGACCAGCGACTCTGCACTTAGTCACTCCAAGTGCCTTGCTCCGATTCTGTGGGTCTGCAGTTAGGGTGCTGTGGAAGAGTCAGACAGCCCTGACTCGGGCCCTAGCTCTGTAGATCTGGTCTTGGACACCCAGTTCCCTCATCTAGGAAATGGGAATAACAACACCTACCTTGTCAGGTGGGGTATATATCTATATGTAGTAAATATACATCTATTTCATTTCTAAGTCTCTAATAAGCCTTCCGTGACTGGTTGGAACAAGGTAGCCATTTCTCCCTCACTCTACAATTTCTACATACACCCCAACCATTGCCCTCTTTCTGTTTCTTGAACTTGCAGAGCTCATTCCCACCCCAGGGACTGTGTACATGTTTCCTCTGCCCCATCCTTTTCCTTAGATCCCGGCATGGCTCCTTAGCAAGGCTTCCTTGACCCTGTCAATCATTTTCTCAGCACATGACTCCCTTCACTCTTCTTGCAACATTTACCTCCATCGTATTCATTTGATTGCCTATTTGTCCTCTGCAATTTAACATATGGTCCTCTCCAGCAAGCACTGTTCTTATGCTTCTCATTCTGTCCCCAGAGCCTAACAGAGTGTCCAGAACATAATATACACTCAGCATCCATTTCTTGAATATTTACAGCATGACCAATGTTTGTACAACTGTTCCCAAGTTTCTCTACATCTAGACAAAATTCCAATTATCTTGACTCTTGAAGGGGAATGAAATCTTTGAGGTCACTTAATATGGTATTCAGGGCAGTATCACAATGTTCAAGTTTATTATAGGCATTTAATAATGTGTCACACTCATTAACAGGCATTAAAACACTATCCAGGGACAAGGGGTACCTACCAGTAATATGCAACTCCTGCCTCTATTAGAAATAGGCACTACCAAAATCAGCATGCTGATCCTCACTTGTGTAACTGGAACTGAAACACTGAGCAAAAAAATGTTAAATTATGTTTACTTTATAAATCAGGAGGTTTACTGGATCCTTATTTCACGTTCTCCTTCCTTTATTTTATGTTAAAATTGCTCTGGTCCGGCCTTCCCTGGTGGCGCAGTGGTTGAGAGTCCGCCTGCCGATGCAGGGGACATGGGTTCGTGCCCCAGTCTGGGCGGATCCCACGTACCGTGGAGTGGCTGGGCCCGTGAGCCATGGCCACTGAGCCTGCGCGTCCGGAGCCTGTGCTCCACAACGGGAGAGGCCACAACAGTGAGAGGCCCGCGTACCGCAAAAAAAAAAAAAAAAAAAAAAAAATTGCTCTGGTCCAAGCTGATCCCAAGAAGAAATTGACAAGGTCCTTGGTTTCTGAAGCATCAACTACAACAAATGGTTTCAGAATATCAGAAGCCCGGGAATCTAGACAATTTCTCTCTCCTCCCAAGAAGCTGTCTGGAAAGGCAAAATACAGAAATCCTCCCAAGCCTGACCACATCATCCCTGTTTCTGATTAGCCTGGCCCAAGAGGAGGCCTAATAAATAAATATCCATGGCAATCATGCATAATATATGAAGGATATTTTCCAATGGTCATCTGGAAGGACATAGTTTTCAACTAGAGTATTTTTAATTAGCAATAATATGCCTGTCTATCAAAGAAGCATATGAATTTGTCATTGGCAGGAAACAGGTAGTTTTTGTTTTGTTTTGTTTTAAAGGAACAAACATCCTAGACCCAATACCAAATACATCTTTTATCTCCCAAATCTTCCTCTAGCTTTCCTTTTCTCCACTTAAGAGCATCACTGTCTACTCTGTTGCCCAACGAAAATAACATTTATTGAACTCTTATGTGCAAGACTATTCTGGCCACTTTACAGGGTACCTAGAAATCTCAGCGTCATCCTTGCTTGACTCATCTTGTCCATATCACCTCCCGAACACTTCTTTCCTCCATCATCTTCCCACTGCCACTACCCTAGCCTAGGTACAAATTCTCCCTGCAGCTAATGTGATAGTCCCAGAAGCAGTCTCCCTGCCTTGCATCTCCCTCTGTCCAGTGCATCCTTTTGCAGCCACCTGAGGATTTTTAAGTGAAAACACCAGCCTGCCCTCTCCCACTGAAACCTCTTCTCTGCTTCATCACCATGTGCAGGATGAAGTGCACTCTTTCCTTTATCACATGAGAGGCCCCCACGACTCTTCAACTTTTCCTCCTCTATCACTCCCGACTTTCATCTTCCCATTTACCCATGCCCTAATACTCAGTTCCAGAATTCACCAAGCTGTTTAAAATGTCAGGGTCCTGGCACAAGCTTTTCCCATTGCTTAGAATTTCTCAGCCCAGCCCCCTTCCTCCTCAACTCTTACTTATTCTCCAAGACCCAGACCAAGCCTCTCCCTCCTCTTCCAGGCATTTCCTGACACTCACTCCCTACCCTCTAATAGAGTTCATCATCCTCAAGTTATGGCACGGATCGCACAGTATTAATAACGTCTTATTATCTGATTCCTTCAGGAAAGTCCTAGTCCTGAGTTTTATTCATCTTTGCATCCCCAGAGAGGAACCCTCCCTGGAGACACTCACATAAATGGTTATAGAAAGACTGAGCTTCCTTGTATGTCCGATGCTCTTACTAGACTGTTCCCTGAGGGATGGAGAGTATCTTACCTATCTTTCTAACCTCTCTGCTTATTGCAATGCCTGGCATCGATGGACACTCAGTGCATATTTGTGGAATTGTTTGAATACTATTGGCCAAAACCCACTTCAGTTCAAAGAATTTAAAAATCCCTCTGAGCTGATTTCTAATTAGCTTTTTTTTTTTTTTTTTAAGTATAAAAATTCTCCTTCTTGACAGTATAAAACACCACAGGCATTAATTTACTCCAAAGATTCAATCTCTGGAACTCCTCCTGTCTCTTAATGGTAACTCAACTAATTGGGGCATCTTGGGGATAATAAAGCATTCCAAACATCCCTTCCACTTTGAACTGTCAGTCAGAGGAAAGGTTATTGATTCTCTTAGGCAGAAGGGGCTTCTTTTAGAGATTTCACTAGCGTTTAAGTTTGGAGGGGAAAGAGCCCTGTCTGCCTGAGTGCTGAGACTAGGATTGCTGATGTTCCTTAGAAGCCCAGTGCCCCACCCAACACACAGGCACACTTACAAGAAGGGCTCTGGTTTGATGAAGTAGCCCAAGACCTGGGGCTTGCAATGGACCCTCCACACCAGCCAGAGGATTACTCAATTTCTTCACCCATTCCCTCACAGGAAATTAGCTATGATGCAGCCAAAGAACTGGAATAACACTCTTCTGCCAATACCTGCAGTTGCCATCAGCACTAAAGAACTAATCTCCCCTTAGTGTGGCTGAATGGGGGACGTCCACATCAGCAAGGAAGCCCACTCAAGAGATTGCAGACACCTGGCTAAGTCAGCTGGGGAGCAGGGCAGAAGAACACCTGCATCCCCCATCCTCCCAGTGTTGTGGATCCACAAGCAGCAAATCAAGAATGAGCTATAATATCAGGGCTACAGATATGATCATCTAGTCTGCTTTTTATACCATTTCTCCTCATTTCTCTGCAACCAGTTTTGAGTTCTATTATTTGCGCTGAGAGGAGAAAGCAGAATGAGCATTTTAAAGGACTGTGACATGCTCATATTTTCGTAAAATGAAACTAGGCCATGTACTGACCATTCTACAACTTTGTAGGGATGGATTTTTCCTTTTATGAATTTTTAAGAAGTCCCTTGAACCTCCAACAAAAATAAGTCTGTATTGCTGGTGGGAATGCAGAATGGTACAGCCACTCTGGAAGACAGTTAACTGGTTTCTTACAAAACTAAACACTCTTATACTCTTACCATATGATCCAGCAACTGCAGTCCTTGGTGTTTATCTAAATGAGTTAGAAGCCTATGTCCACACCAAAACCTGCACATGGATATTTATAGCAGTTTTATTCATAATTGCCAAAACGTGGGAGCAACCAAAATGTCCCTCAATGGGTGAATGGACAAACTGGTACATTCAGAAATGGAATATTGTTCATCACTAAAAAAAAAATGAGCTATCAAGCCATGAAAAGACATGGAAGAACCTTAAATGAATACAGGCATATCTCATTTTATTGTACTTCACAGGTACGGCAGATACAGTTTGTATTTTACAAATTGAAGATTTGTGGCAACCTTGTCAATGATGATGAGCATTTTTTAGCAATAAGTGTAATTAAGCCACGCACATTTTAGAGATGACACTATTGCACACTTAATAGACTCCAGTATAGTGTAAACATAACCTTTATATGGACTGCGAAACCAACAAAAATTGTGTGTCTCCCTTTATTGTGGTATTTACTTTCTGAAACGGCTACATAGTGTATGATTCCAACTATATGACATTCTGGAAAAGGCAAAACTATGGAGATGATAAAAAGATCAGTGGTTACCAGGGGTTAAGTGGGAAGGGGGGATGAAGAGACAAAGCACAGAGGACTTTCAGGGCAGTGAAACTATTCTGTATGGTCCTGTAACAGATATGGATATCACACCTTTGTCCAAAACCATAGACTGTACACCACCAAGAGTGATCCCTAATGTAAAATCTGGACTTTGGATGAGGTCAATGTAGGTTCATCAATTGTAACAAATATACCAGTGGGGGTGGGGGAATAATATACAGGAACTCTGTAATTTCTGCTCAGTTTTGCTGGGAACCTAAAACTGTTAAATAGACTTTTTCTTTCTTTTTTAGTTGTTTTAAATACAAAGAACAAAAAAAGAATTTTGCTGAAGACTAGGTAACTAGGTAGTCTTTATGAATTTCAGTTGTCTTATTCAGTAAATATGTTTGGAAGAAATACGACTTAAAGAGGAAGAAAGAGGAATCCCCACAAACCACACAAAGCAAAGGGAAGTTCTAAGAAATTCACTGTGACAAAAGCTCAGACAAATCGCATGGTCATGTTTTGACAACTCAGAATCCCAACTATGAATGTTATATTGATTGGAATGGCCCACTGATACAGTCTCCATTGTCAAGGCCTAGCAAACCAGAACACTGAACATACTGTGAATTTCACGAACACACTGAGAGGAAACAAAATTCTTTTCTAAACTCTTCCCCTGTTACATTTATATTTTATTACTGCCTAGGACTAAAACAGAAAAAAGCGTGTTAAGAAAATAGCACACAGGTCTGTACACAGGTGTTAAGGACAGGAGAAGAGCAGCAACAGAGACTTAGCTATACTTACAAATCATCAAATTTCACCTGTAATTACAGGAAAATGAGAGAGAAAGAAATGTCATTAGAAGAAGAGTTAGAGCTGATCTGTCTGGAAAAAGGGGAGAGGAAAAGAGAAAGTGATGAGAAAAACTGAAGGTAAGCATGGGGGGCAGTGTGCCACAGCAGTGAATGCAGCAGTCACTGTTACTCTGAAGTTCACAATATGGCAGGTAAAACAATATGAAGACGGCTGACCCTTGAACTACTCAGGGGTTGGTGTGCTGACCCTCCTCACAGTTGAAAATCCGTACATAATGCATAATCAGCCTTCTGCATAGGGTTGCTCTGTACCCACAGCTCCCCATCAGAGGAGTCAGGCAACCTTGGATTGTAGAATTATTTTTAAAAATATCCACGTATAAGTAGACCTGTGCAGTTCAAACCTGCGTTGTTCAAGAGTCAAATACACATAGCTACACCTGATGTTGGCAGATAAGCTCTAGGATGGAGGTGAATGGAGCAACAAGAAAATGGGGTGGGAAGATTCCAGAGGATTTCAGAAGACCCTCTGAGGAGGGAAGGCTTGTCTGGGCCTCAGGGAAAAAAAAAAAAAAAAAAAAGGTGGGGGGCAGGATCTCAGCAGGAAGTTAGAACCAGCCAGGAAAGTTGTTCCTGCTCAAGTTATGGCCAGAAGGTAAGAGAACTACATCAGGAGTGGATGCATTTGTTCATTCATACATGCAAAAAATATCTGGTTAGCACCCACCAGTGACAGACATTGTGGATGATGGAAGACAGGGGTTAAACAAAACATGAAGAACAGTGATGAAACTGCACACACTTTGAACATCAGGTTGCACTGGCTGCAGGCATTGCGGATACCCACAATTTAGATGCTCTGGGTGCCTTGCTCACCCTAGATTCCTCACCTCCTTCTAGCCTCCCTTCCCATACAGAGGCTGGCAAACCCAGACCTATTTACCACACTCCTTGAAGCTAGGACTCTGAAGCAGAATTCAGTTCCACTTGTTCAATGCACTTGTATGAAACTTAGAAGGTGGAAATGAGATGAAGACCGTGTTCCTGACCCCTTTTGGCTCCAATCCCCTTTGACAAGTAAGATCAGATACGTGAGGTTTTCCTGCAGCACCAATCCAGGGCCTGTCATCTTTCTGGTGAGGAAAGGCAGTCAGGGGCAGTAGCACCGTTGGCTTCCTGATCCACAAATAATAGCTATAGCCAGAAGTTCTCCAACTCCAGACTTCTAGTACAGCCTGAGAGGCAGACCCTTGGTGCATTCTTCCTATGCCTGTTCCACTAACCCTCCTCTGATTTTATCATCCCTAATCTTCACAGACAATCCTTTTATGATTAAAATAGCCAGAGCAGGGCTTCCCTGGTGGCACAGTGGTTGAGAGTCCGCCTGCCGATGCAGGGGACACGGGTTCGTGCCCCGGTGCAGGAAGATCCCACATGCCGCGGAGCGGCTGGGCCCGTGAGCCATGGCCGCTGAGCCTGCACGTCCGGAGCCTGTGCTCCGCAACGGGAGAGGCCACAACAGTGAGAGGCCCGTGTGCCGCAGGAAAAAAAAAAAAAAAAAAAAAAAAAATAGCCAGAGCGGCCTCTTTTCCATACTGAATCTTGATTGGTATAGGCAATACAGATTTTTAGGAAACGGAGAGAGATGACCAGATTTGTGCTTCAGGAAGTAACACAGGCAGCTGCTTAGGAGATGAATTGGCAAGGTAGATGGATCAGAAACAGATTTAGGAAACTCCTAGGAGTTTTCAGCCAGAACTAATGTGCCTGGAATACCTGACCAGAACAAAACAGTTATAGTGGGAATAGAAAAGGGATGGAAATAAAGTATTTAATGGAATTTACAGGATCTATTGGAAATGGGGAGGGATGGGAGAAGAAAGTTGAACTTGGGCCACTGCTTCATCCCAGCTCTGCAGGGGCCCTTTGGAGCACCCTCACTGCACTCTGGTCTTTACCATCCCAGCCCCCATCACATTTCCTTAAATTTGACCTTCTCTTTATGCTTCAGACTGTCTCATTTTGCTCTTTGTTGCAGCCTAAGTACAGAGCACAGCCGACGGCTCTGAATAAGCTGCTCAATACACACAGGTTGGCTGTATAGAAGTGAGGAAGGAGAGAGAACCTCCAACCTCAGATCTAGTGTGAGGACTGAGACTCTGCTAACCAAGGAAGTAACCACAGGCTGAGAACTTCTTGAATAATGCTGAATCTTGGATTACGTGGGGCCTCACAGTGAAGATGATTAGCAGATTGGTAGAAATATGAGTCTAGAGGTTGGGATGCGTTTGACATAAATTTGGGAGTCGCTGCACAGAATGAGAGCTAACTGCTTTATAGCAAAAGAGGATGCCTCAGCAAAACTTGGGTAACACCTACACTATAACTACAAAGTGAAAAGTGTCCAAAATATCAGTCACCATAGTATACACTACATACACATGGTCCTTTTAATACTTACAATGATTTATAAGTGAGGTATATTGTCCCCATTTTACAGATGCGAAAACTGAAGCTCAGCAAAGATGCGCACTGCTTAAAGTCACGTAGCTGGTGATGACAGAGCTGAGATTCAAACCCAGATCTGCCCGACTCCGAAACCTATGCTCCTCATGCACCCCAGCCTCTAAGAGAGAAAGAAGTGACTTGAGAAAGTGACTACAGACTGGGCAGAGAGGAAAGAGAAGCCGAGAAATGCTATGACATAAAAGCTAAATAGAAGGTTTAAAAAAAAAAAATGGAGGGCTAGACTAGAAAATGTCAGCATGAATCCATGGTCTTTAACTATAAGCAGCTGATCTTGGATAGGGCAAAGTAGGGGAGAGCTATGGAAGCTATATTTTTCTGTAGTAAAAGGGGAAAGATTGCTTTGGCTATTTGCGGTCTTTTGTGCTTCCATACAAACTGTAAAATTTTTGGTTCTAATTCTGTGAAAAATGCCATTGGTAATTTGATAGGGATTGCATTGAATCTGTAGATTGTTTTGGGTAGTATAGTCATTTTCACAGTATTGATTCTCCCAATCCAAGAACACGGTATGTCTCTCCATCTGTTTGTGTCATCTTTGATTTCTTTCATCAGTGTCATATTGTTTCCTGCATACAGATCTTTTGTCTCCTTAGGTAGGTTTATTCCTAGGTATTTTATTCTTTTTATTGCAATGGTAAACGGGAGCATTTCCTTCATTTCTCTTTCTGGTCTTTCATTGTTAGTGTATAGGACTGCAAGAGATTTCTGTGCATTAATTTTGTGTCCTGCTACTTTACCAAATTCATTGATTAGCTCTAGTAGTTTTCTGGTGGCATCTTTAGGATTTTCCATGTATTGTATCATGTCACCTGCAAACTGTGACAGTTTTACTTCTTCTTTGCCAATTTGGATTCCTTTTATTGCTTTTTCTTATGATTTCCATGGCTAGGACTTCCAAAGCTATATTGAATAATAGTGGCAAGAGTGGACATCCTTGTCTTGTTCCTGATCTTAGAGGAAATGGTTTCAGTTTTTCACCATTGAGAATGATGTTTGCTGTTGGTTTGTCATATATGGCCTTTATTATGTTGAGGTAGCTTCCCTCTATTCCCACTTTCTGGAGAGTTTTTATCATAAATGGGTGTTGAATTTGTCAAAAGCTTTTGTCAAAAGCTTTTCCTGCATCTATTGAGATGTTCATATGGTTTTTCTCCTTCAATTTGTTAATATGGTGTATCACATTGATTGATTTGCGTATATTGAAGAATCCTTGCATCCCTGGGATAAATCCTACTTGATTATGGTGTATGATCCTTTTAATGTGTTGTTGGATTCTGTTTGCTAGTATTTTGTCGAGGATTTTTGTGTCTATGTTCATCAGTGATGTTGGCCTGTGATTTTTTTTTTTGTGATATCCTTGTCTGTTTTTTGTTTGTTTGTTTGTTTGTTTTTGCGGTACGCGGGCCTCTCACTGTTGTGGCCTCTCCCGTTGTGGAGCACAGGCTCTGGACACGCAGGCTCAGCGGCCACGGCTCACAGGCCCAGCCGCTCCGCGGCATGTGGGATCTTCCTGGACCGGGGCACGAACCCATGTCCCCTGCATCGGCAGGCGGACTCTCAACCACTGCGCCACCAGGGGAGCCCTCTTTGTCTGGTTTTGGTATCAGGATGATGGTGGGCCACATAGAATGGGCTTCCCCAACTTCACACTATACTACAAAGCTACAGTAATCAAGACAGTATGGTACTGGCACAAAAACAGAAATATAGATCAATGAAACAGGATAGAAAGCCCAGAGATAAACCCACACACCTATGGTCACCTAATCTATGATAAAGGAGGAAAGAATATACAATGGAGAAAAGACAGTCTCTTCAATAAGTGGTGCTGGGAAAACTGGACAGCTACATGTAAAAGAATGAAATTAGAACAGTCCCTAAAACTATACACAAAAATAAACTCAAAATGGATTAAAGATCTAAATGTAAGGCCAGACACTATAAAACTCTTAGAGAAAACATAGGCAGAACACTCTATGACATAAATCACAGCAAGTTTTCTTTTGACCCACCTCCTAGAGTAATGAAAATAAGAACAAAAATAAACCAGTGGGACCTAATGAAACTTAAAAGCTTTTGCACAGCAAAGGAAACCATAAACAAGACAAAAAGATAATCTTCAGAATGAGAGAAAATATTTGCAAATGAAGCAACTGACAAGGGATTAATCTCCAAAATATACAAACAGCACATGCAGCTCAATTATCAAAAAAACAAAGAACCCAATCTAAAAATGGGCAGAAGACCTAAATAGACATTTCTCCAAAGAAGACATACAGATGGCCAAGAAACACATGAAAATATGATCGACATCACTAATTATTAGAGAAATGCAAATCAAAACTACAATGAAATATCACGTCACACAGGTCAGAATGGCCATCTTCACAAAATCTACAAACAATAAATCCTGGGGAAGATGTGGAGAAAAGGGAACCCTATTGGGAATGTGGGAATGTGAATTGATACAGCCACTGTGGAGAACAGTATGGAGGTTCCTTAAAAAACTAAAACTAGAACTACCATATGACCCAGAAATTCTACTCCTGGGCATATACGCAGAGAAAACCGTAATTCAAAAAGACACATGCACCCAAATTTTCATTGCAGCACTATTTACAATAGCCAGGTCATGGAAGCAACGTAAATGTCCATCGACAGATAAATGGATAAAGATATGGTACATATATACAATGGAATATTACTCAGCCATAAAAAGGAACAAAATAGCATCATTTGCAGAGATGTGGATAGACAGAGAGACTGTCATACAGAGTAAAGTCAGAAAGAGAAAAACAAACATCGTATAATATTGCTTGATGTGGAATCTAGAAAAATGGTATAGATGAACTTATTTGCAAAACAGAAATAGAGACACAGATGTAGAGAACAGACTTATGGATACCAAGTGGGGGGAAGGGGAGGGTGGGATGAATTGGGAGACTGGGATTGACATATATATACTACTATGTATAAAACAGATAACTAATAAGAACCTACTGTATAGCACAGGAAACTCTACTCAATTCTCTGTGGTGACCTAAATGGGAAGGAAATCTAAAAAAGGGGATATATGTATACATGTAACTGATTCACTTTTCTATACAGCAGAAACTAACACAACATGGTAAAGTAACTATACGCCAATAATTTTTTTGAGTGAAAGGATAGGTACTTTCTATCAGCCACATTGAAAAAGTTTGAGGTAATTAGAAGGATGGAGGGAAGACCATTGTAAGAGGGAGAAACAAAGTCAATCATGAGTTTAAAATAAACACGACACTTATGGGCCAAAGAGAACCGTGAAATGTGGAAATCAGAGATGTAGGAAGTAAAGGCAATGCTGCAGGAAGAAAGGTCCCCCAAAGATGGAAAGAATGGATGAGCCAGCTGTCAAGAAAGGAGAAAAGACAGACAAATGGTAAGATTGAGTTGTGGTCCCCAACCTGATACCTAGGAAAGAAGCAATGGGGATCTGAGGAACGACTTCCAGTATGCCAGCAAGTCTAACAGATATTACACATTTGCGCTGATCAGTCTGAACACAAATGATTTCTTTCCTTTTCACTGGAATTCTATCAGCCCATTTTGTAACACTGATTATCTCATGCAGACAGGAAGCTCAGAGAGGAAGTTAAATTTGTCTTGGGTTAGCCAAAAGAAAGGGATCACTAATTATCATTTTTTGAATGCTGCCTTTAATCATAATCTTCCAAAACATACACCAATGGTAGGGGATAAGATAAGGGGTCCCTCTGGGCAAAACAGTTACTGTCATTAGAATTAAAGACTGTATCAGCAGAATTTTAGAAATTCACAGAATACAATCAGATATTAGATTTCTACAAATGTTGTGACCAGGAAAATAGACTATCAAGCAGTAATTAGTTAAATCCAGTCTAGTAGTGAAGCAACCTGGGTGGATGAGTGCAGACCTAAGTTAGACTAGGGAAGGTCAAACCAAAACGCAAAGGATGTGGACTATAAAATCATTCCATGTGAACATGTGGATTTTGAGACCTTACTGGCACAGCAACAGTGGAGAAGAGGTCCATGTGTCCCTCACAGTTTGAGGGAAGAAAAAAAAAAATCAGCCTGAACATCCATACCTCTTGACCTCAAGAACTAACAGAATGATTGATGGTAGAATGACTTCCTTAGTGGGTAAACATCTGTTAAGCCTAAGCTCAGAAAGCCACGGAAGTAAGTCATAAATCAAATATGTCCAATATTTTTATGTTTGATATTTAAAGTGTTTATTTTGTTAAGGAGTGTGACACATTAGCTAGCAAGCATCGTGATCCCAATGTAAATTACGTGATTGAGTAACTGAGACTTGTGATTTCAAGTTAAAAAGGTATGGTAGAACATTCTCTAAGTTGGTTACAGTATTGGAATGTTTAGGAGAACTTAAGTTTCACCAGGTTTATACATTTAACTTATTAGATTTATAAGAATTAAGAAAATTTTGTTAGGCAGGCAAATGAGGTCTTAAAGAAAACAGGATATTAAAATTATTAATGCATTAAAATGTTTAGGATAGGGGGCTTCCCTGGTGGCGCAGTGGTTGAGAGTCCGCCTGCCGATGCAGGGGACACGGGTTCGTGCCCCGGTCCGGGAAGATCCCACATGCCGCGGAGCGGCTGGGCCCGTGAGCCATGGCCGCTGAGCCTGCGCGTCCGGAGCCTGTGCTCCGCAACGGGAGAGGCCACAACAGCAAGAGGCCCGCGTACCGCAAAACAAAAAAGCTCTCCAACTGATGAGAATGCACAGCCAGCGTTGACAAACACTGGTCTAAGCCATAATCCAAGTTTACAAATAAGAGAACTTTAGGCTGTAGAGGTAAAGTTACCTGCCCGAAACCTAACAGGGTGGAAGCAGAGTCAGCCCATGAACCTGGACCTTCTGACTTTGTCTGCTGTTCTTTCCAACACACCACGCAGTCTCCAACAGAAGAGGCAGTCCCAAAACAGATCAGGAAAGGCAGCTTATGGAAGTTGCCTTTTTTGGACTTCAAACGACTGGGATTTTTGTGTTTGAGTCCTCCCTGTGGCAGAAGACAACACTAAATATTCTAGAACTAAGCTACTACAATCTTTCTTTTGTAATTAAGTGGGTTAAATTACACTCATCTACCTTTCCGATTCACGTTGCCTTCAAGCACTTTAAGACCTGAGAAAACGCGAGCACACATTCACCCTCGTCCATCAAAACTCCTTGCTGTGGCAGAGGAGGAGGAAACGGACGTTTTCAAACATTTTAAGCATTGCCTTCTAAAATCAGTGAGGGAACCTCACAATGTGATGGCAGTGCAAGAACATTCCTGATCATAAGTGAATATCAAGACAGTGAATCGCAACTGCTGAATGGGGGACATTAGTATGAGTGAAAGGTTGGAAAATAATCTTTACAGATGCTAAAATTTATTTTTTTAGGAGGAACTGGAAAGCTAAGGTTTAAATTTATAAATGTGAATGCCAAGAAAAAACCGAACAGAACAATGGCACTGTTTATTGCCAAATTTTAGATGCAACAGAGGCAACTTTTTCCTTTTCCCACATAAAGTTTAGAAAAAGTCTAACTTACAGAAGCCCTTTTTAGAACAACCCAAACATTAGGGAAACTTAAGGTTAGGGCTGCATCTGCCAGCCTAGGAGTATTCTGGGAGCTGCCTCTTTCTTATAGCTTTTTGTTCTTCCCAGCAGTCAGTTCAAAGTATAAATAGGGACATAGAAATCAGGAGACCTAGTTTCTAGTCCTAGCTTTGTCACTAAATTGTTTCTTTACCTGCAAAAAAATGGTGACTAAATGGTCTTTCAGGTGCCTTAGAGCTCTAAAACTGGATTGAACATCTGCGTGTTCCATCTAAGCCATTTGGTAAGCAGTCTCCCCAGAGGATTAGCTTAAATACCACTACCTGGATATTCCTCTGATATTTTATCATTCTTGCTCATCTTCCTTTCATCCCCAACCAGTCCTTAAATGTAGTCTGCAAAAAAAAATGTTGCCTCCAAAGGAAAGGGCCAGGAATTACCTGAAAAGACATTTACTTTTCATTTTTTGATTAGTATTTGTAAAAGAAATAAAGGCAAAAAGTCCAGTGACCAGTAGGTGGCCCTGAAGATGACGGGGATTTTTTTTTTTAAACTTAATTCTTAGAACTGGCTCTTAAAGGCTACCAGTATTTTTATGTAAAATTCAAAATACCCCTTCACATTAAAAGTCTCCTTGTCCAAACACGGTCCATAAAAGGTATCAACACTTTCCACCAATTATACTAGAGCCTGTTCCCCTCAACCCTTGCAGTGAAAAGTCTAGAAAGAAAAGTAAACTAAAGTGGCAAGGCCCCATCTTCCCAGGCAGGCAGGGCCCTGGGTCATTTCTGGTGCCAGGAGTCCCTGGGGTGATTTTGAACTGAACCGTTAACTTCTAGGAGCTCTGGGGTGGGTCTGGGTCGCTGTAGAGGGCTCTCAGGAGTTGCTTCTGACCACCTGAACTCCAGCCACCGCTCTATTCACTGCCAAGAACAGGCTGGGAAATCTGAGCACCCAGGACACAAGGACACGCCCAGAACAGGCTTGGGGGTCCTGGGTCTACCCATTCCTGGCTGTGTAACCTAAACACGTTACTTAACTCTCGGTGTCTCCACTTACCCTCCTGTACAATGGGCACCATACTGCTACCTTATAAGGTTTTATGAAGATTAAGGGAACCAATTCATGACTGAATAGCATCTGGCATATAGTAAGCACTCAGTAAGTGTTAACTATTATTGTCATTTAAGCTTCTGGCTCCTTTTCTCAGTGCTGCCTATATTCATCAATTGGTAAGAAAAGTCTATGGTTATAGTACAGATTATAAAGATGTCTAACAACACAGCTGGGAGAAAGCCACTCATTTTTTTTCCTTAACAAGCAAAAAGCCCAAATGTCAGAATGCAATCAGAAAAAAATCTGTACTAGTTGTTAGCAGCCCCAGCCCTGGAGCAGTCACTAACAAGCACATGAGCATAATTTTTCTCACTCCTTTACTATATTCCAGGCACTATGTTGAGACTTTTACATGTATTATTTTGTTAAATACTTAAATCAACACTATGCTGGGGATCAGTATTATTTTCACTTTTCAGGTGAGGTAACTGAAATTCTTGAGAGTACTGACAATCCCCCCAAAGTCACATAGTTATGACTGGCTGGATCTAGGAATCCAGCCCAGATCTGTTTAATGACAAACACTGAACTCCCAACCACTGCCAAGTATCATTTGTACCCTACTTTGATAAAGGATATGCAGGAACTAATAATAAAAGAGAGGCATCCACATGCACATGGATCAATCTTGTCTTAAATGAGAGGGTTTCACTTTGAGTTTCCTGTCTCCTGATCTCAAACTCGCCTGCACATTCTACACCTCATTTTTAAGGAACACGTTTCCAAGGAGCTTCACTTCCAGCAATCACTCCTTTGAGGGAGGAAAAATACTTCTCTATATATTTGAAAGACTGCTATTTTAATGTGTTCAGTTTTTCGCTCAGACAGCCCTAAACAAACATTCTTTAAATGCAAATTTGAAAAGCAAGGTGTTTTTATATACAATTTTTTTAATTAGAGGGGGAAGGAGGAAGACGGTGATGTCATCAGGCTTTGAATTGTCTCCTTCTCAGATTACAACTCACTCTGCCTCAAAGAAGCACAATAAAAGGTAACCCCTGCCCCACTCCTGGAGACCTTTAGACTGAAACACAGCTTAGAGGAGAGATTACACTGGATTTTCAAAATGAGCTCTACACAATCATTTGTCTTCAACTGCAATTCCCCAAGGCAGTTACATTATTCCCTACTTTTTAATTTCATTTATGAGATTGTCCAAAGAAAACTAAATTGGTTTTGCTACAGGGAAGGCAGGGGTACAGGCGGTGCAGCATACATATGCACTTCCCAAATGTCAGTTACAGAGTGATGTGTGCTCTATTTCCTGCTAAGTCTTTTCATATGTTTGGATGTTTAACCTCTACTCACTAAGGAATACGTTCATCAAAACACTCAGGTGTTACCTTCTTCAGGGACATAATCAAGATGTTGGTCTCTTTTCCTATTCAATTAGTTATACCCTGTGACCTAAAAAATTATTAGGTTGCTCCAGTCTCTGTTACAGAATGCTATTATGCAATCCAGCACTCACTTAAGGAGGTCAAAAGGGAGACATAATTTGCTTTGGGTTTAGTTTCTGGCTATTCTTAAGATTTCATTAAAATAGATCCTAGAGTTTAATATTTTTGAATGTTATAATTATTTAACTTCCTTATCTCAAACAAAGATGCAATTCTCAGACACAAGCGGGGTGTCTGAAAATTCAATTCGATTCAATTGTTTTTTGAATTTTATTTTATTTTTTATACACCAGGTTCTTATTAGTTATCTATTTTATACATATTAGTGTATATATGTCAATCCTGATCTCCCAATTCAACCCACCACCAACAACCCTCCCCCACTTTCCCCGCTTGGTGTCCATACTTTTAATTCTCTACATCTGTGTCTCTGTTTCTGCCTTGCAGACCAGTTTATCTGTACCATTTTTCTAGATTCCACATATATGCATTAATATACGATATTTGCTTTTCTCTTTCTGACTTACTTCACTCTGTATGACAGTCTCTAAGTCCATCCACGTCTCTACAAATGACCCAATTTCGTTCCTTTTTATGGCTGAGTAATATTCCATTGTATATATGTACCACTCAATTCAATTTTGATTCTATCTACTGGGAGATAGAATCAGGTTCCCACGAGTAAAGGGCTCAGTCCCACGAGACTGCCCTCCATTTCAGATGCCAACTGCGAGCCCAAGTTGTCACCTGTGCTTCTGACCAACTGTCTACCAGTCAGAGGTTCCAATGATGCCCTCCTTGGCTTTGATTACTTCACTAGAACAGCTCACAGAACTCAAACATTTTACTTACTAGATCACTGGTTTATAAGGATACAACTCTATAACAGCTAGAGGGAAAAGATGCGCAGGGCAAGGAGTAAGGAAAGGGCATGGAGTTTCCATGCCCTCTCCAGGCGTGCCATTCTGCTAGCACCTCCACCTGTTCGCCAACATGGAAGCTCTCTGAACCCTGTCCTTTCTAGTTTTAATGGACGCTTCATTACACAGGCATGACTGATTAAGTCATTGGCCATTGGCAATTGACTCACCCTTCATCTCCTCTTTCCCCCATGCAGGTGGAGGGGGAGAGAGGAGACTGAAAGTTCCAACCCTCTGGCAACCAACCCCCATCCTTAGGTTCTTTTCAAAAGACACGTTGATCACTCTCATCAGTTAGGAAACAACCAAAAGTTTTAGGAGCTTTGTGCCAGAAATGGGGATGAGGATCAAGTATATAAATCACAATATCACGTCAAGATATGGAAACAACCTAAGTGTCCATGAATGGACGAATGGATAAAGAAGATGTGGTAGGCCTTCCCTGGGGGCGCAGTGCTTAAGAATCCACCGGCCAATGCAGGGGACACAGGTTCGAGCCCTGGTCCGGGAAGATCCCACTTAAGAGGCCTCAGAGCAACTAAGCCTGTGCGCCACAACTACTGAGCCCATGTGCCACAATTACTGAAGCCCGTGCACCTAGAGCCCGCACTCCACAAGAGAAGCCACCGCAATGAGAAGCCCGTGCACCACAACGAAGAGCAGTCCCCACTCGCCGCAACTAGAGACAGCCCACGTGCAGCAAATGAGGACCCAACGCAGCCAAAAAATAAATAAATTTTAAATAAAAGATGTGGTATATACATATATACACAGTGGAATGTTATGCATCCGTAAGAAGGGAAATCCTGCCATTTGCAACAACGTGGATGGACCTTGAGAGCATTACTTAAGTGAAATAAGCCAGACAAGACAAATGCCACATGGCATCACTTTTATAACAGTAGAAAACTGCTTGCTGGGGTGGGTGGGGGGTATTGGAGAATAGGAAGAGGTTGGAAAAAGGGTACAAACTTTCAAAAATAAATAGGTAACTAGATAGTCTTGTACAATGACCAGGTTCAATTAATATGAAAAAGAATATATATGTGTAACCATCACTTTGTTGTACATCAGAAACTAACACAACACTGTAAATCAACTATACTTCAGTAAAAAATAATGTTTGGCTCTATATAAACAAACATGCAAGTCATTGTCAGTCCCTTAAGAAGCTTACAGTCTAATGAAAGGCATAAGACGGACACAAATTATAACAAAAGATAGAGAAAATCAGAAATTTATTATGACTTAAAGACAAATAACCCAATTCAAATATGGGGGAAGGGGACTTCCCTGGCAGTCTAGTGGTTAAGACTCCTTGCTTACACTGCAGGGGGCACGAGTTCAAACCCTGCATGCTTAGTCCCCAGAGGGTTTGTCCCTGCAAACCCTCTGGGAACTAAGATCCTGCATGCTTCATGGCGCAGCCAAAAAAAACAAACAAACAAAAAAAACAAATACCGGGGAAGGACTTGAACAGGCACTCCAGACATATGAAGAAATGTTCAACCTCATTAGTAACAGAAACACATAGTACAACCATAAGGTACCATGTCACATCTATCAGTATAGCAAACCGTAAAAGTTAGACAATTTCAGACATCAGCAAGGATGTAGAACTAGGACACCCAGGATTGTTGTGGGAATTGAGTTTATTTATGTCAAGGGCTTAGAGTTCTGCCAGGCACACAGTCAATACTATGTGAGTTAGCTATCAGTCATCATCATCATCATGAGTGTCATTTAAATTATAATGTACTGATGGTGGAAGAGTAAATTGATACAACCAATGTGGAAATCAATTTGGCCTTTAATACAACTGAGCAGGTTCATACCCTATGGCCCAGCAGTTCCACTTCTCTAGGTATAACCCTAGAGAAACTCTTGCACCTCAAGACATGCAAGATAATTCACAGCAAAGTTGTTTTTAGTAGCCCCAAACTGGAATTATGAAAGTGTCCATAAATGGTGGAATGCATCAATGTGTTGGGTATGTTAATACACTGGAATACTACTTAGCAGGAATGAATTACACTTGTCTACAATGTAGATGAATCTCATCCGGTTTATCCTGGTGAGAAAGTCTTAATATACTGTATGATGCTGCTTACATAAAATTCAAAAATATAAACTATATTGTTTAAGGATACAAATGTAGAGCAAAACTATAAAATAAGACAGGAAAATGAGAAACCCCAAAGTTAGGAGAGTGGTTGCCTCTAATACAGAGAGAAGAAAATAGGATCGGGGAGAGGCCACAGGAGCACTCAGACAATGCTCACCTTATTTTGTTTAAGCTGGATGGTGTATAAACAGGTGCTTGAGGTTGTGTGATCCTTTATATCTTACGTACACTTTATGAATATTTTATATCTATTCCATAATTAATAAAAACCTATTTTAAAAGAGAATTAAAGGAGAAGGAGAGGTTACTTCTGACAGAAACTGGAGAGGTTGGTCACCATGGCAAATAGAATTCTTCTTTTGTATCAACTAGTTGGTAGCAGTTTACTGAAGCGTTGCCATGGGACTCTACAGCTGCATCAGACTCCAAGGGAAAAAGGAATCTGAAACCAATTAGCAGTGTCTGCTCTGTTCCTAGATCTCAGAAGGATTTGTCATCCCTGGGTTGAGGTCTTCCAACTTACACTCATTATGAGACATGGTCTCCCTGTGACTCAAATGTCAACTGTGTTGGGTGTTTAAAGAGATGCGGAGATTCAGGTGTGAGGGAATGCTGCATGCCAGAAAGAGGGGCAATAGTAGTACAAGCACTTAAAGAAAACCAAAGAGCATCTTGGTTCTCTGCCAAAATCTGCTAGTTCTATTTTAACCTGTTCCTTTTCAATAGAGTCAGTGATATGGGGAGTGTTACAGGGTAAATTTTAAAATCACGTAGATTTGGCTCTAAAATGTGTATTTTTAAGATAGGCATAGCCAATGATTTAAGAATTCTCAGCAACTTAAACCAATAGCTTAAGTTTAGATTCTGGATGCCCATCAACAGCACTAATCCTCCCTCCCTCCCTCCCACTGTGTCCTAAGAGCTAGGCTCTGAGTTATGCCTGAGATGTAAAACAAAACAGTCCCTGCCCACCCACACACACAAGACACAGCCTCCTGCACTCTGTGAACTATGACATCTATGGCTCTCTAGTGCCTTTTGATATCATCTACACCATCACTCCTGCCACAGAGAAGGGGTCAAATATGAGCCAGCATGTCCCAGCCACAAGTCCTTCCTACCTCCTTCAATGCAATGCAAGAGCTTACGTGAAGCCCTTACAGTGCAATTGGCAGAAAGTTTCTTTACTCTGACTGTCTTGGTTTTTATAATCATTTCCAAATGAACATTTATGTTTTTAGTTATTCTGTCCTGCCTAATTCCAAGAAGGCTGTGGGTGCTTACAAGATATAATATGGCTCTTAAGATAGAAACAAAATCAAAACTCATGTAATGGGAGGAAGAAGAATATGAAATTCTAAAGCCAGTAATTTTCAAAGTTTAGTGTGCCTAAGAATAACCAGTGTTCTATCTAAAATGCAGATTTCCAGGCCCAGGATCCAAGAGATCTCCATCAGTAGATCTAGGGTGAGGTCCAGAGTCCATATGAACTGCACTCCATGTGATTCTGATGCTAATAGTCTAAGGAGAGCTTTTTTTTTTCCAAAAAGTCTGCACGGTTTAGTATATATCTCATGTAATTCTTGAAACAATCCCATGGGGGTACTATAATTATTCCTGTTTTTTAATGTAATTTTTGAAGGTTATACTCCATTCACAGTTATTACACTCCATTCAGTTATTACACTATATTGGCTATATTTCCTGTGTTGTACAATACATCCTTGTAGCCTATATTACACCCAGTCCCCCCCCCGTATTACCCTCCCCGCCCCCCCAACTGGTAACCACTAGTTTGTTTTCCGTATCTGAGTCTGCTTCTTTTCTGTTATATTCACTAGTCCGTTATATTTTTTAGATTCCATGTATAAGTGCTATCATACAGTATTTGTCTTTCTCTGACTTACTTCATTTGGCATAATGCCCTCCAAGTCCATCCCTGTTGCTGCAAAAGGAAAAATTTCATTCTTTATGGCTGAGTAGTATTCCATTGTATGTATACATAGATCCATGCACTTATGGTCAATTAATCTACAACAACGGAGGCAAGAATATACAATGGAGAAGAGACAGTCTCTTCAATAAATGGTGCTGGGAAAACTGGACAGCTATATGTAAAAGAATGAAATTAGAACATTTTCTCACAGCATATACAAAAATAAACTCAAAATGAATTAAAGACCTACATGTAAGACTGGATACTATAAAACTCCTAGAGGAGAACATAGGCAAAACACTGACATAAATGGCAGCAATATTTTTTTTGGATTTGTCTCCTGAAGTAAAGGAAATAAAAGCAAAAATAAACAAATGGGACTGATTAAACTTAAGGAGAGCCCTCTTAAGACTGACACTGGCTAAAACAGCTACTATACAGTTGAGCTCTGAGTTTCCTGGCACCCAAAGCAAAAGGGGGTAACAATGTATTACGTAACCATCATTATATTTATTCAGAGAGACAAACATTTTATAAATTCTAAAAGTAACATGTGTTTTTATTACTATCTGCATAACAATCCCTAAGCTGAATCATTTAAAGTCTGTAAATGTTATCTCCTGAAAGTTTAGACAATTTGGTTGAGAAAAAAGCTTTGTGGAAAAACAAATAGTGCTCAATAAAATCCTAAGTTCATTATATTCCTGGAAATGTGTTAAACCAATAGCCTATAACTAACTGTTACAATTCTGACTCCCAAGCCTCCCCAAGAGATGGCTTTGATGTTAATTATTTGTGGACAACGTCACCTGCCATATCAGTAGACAAAGGATGTTACAGCCATCAAGCCGTCAGCCACTGCAGCCACTCCAACTGTATACCTTGAGGGTATCCAGGATGAGAAGAACAGCATACTGGCCGTACATGGATAAGGTACATATCAAAGGAATGATTTCAGTGAGCTCAGACTCTTGCATCTTCCCATACATAGACAAGCGCCGAATTCATTAACTTGAGACATCTGGTTTTCTTTAATTAACAGTACTCTTTTGATGTTCTAACTACCTGGTTTTTGTTGCAAAACTCTCATATATCGTGGCTCCCCCCTTACCTCTTCGGAGCAGTCCTTCAGAGCTACCTGATAGGCTGCCTCTGAGACTTAAGTCCTCAGAAAGTCGGCTGGATAAAACATAATTCTCAACTTTTATCTTGTGCTTTTTTTCCCCTAGTCGACATATTTAAGTTGAAGTAAATTAATGGAGCCCTACCACAGAGTTATAAGGTAGGAAGTTAAGAGATCATATTAGACATGGGAGTGAAATTATTATTCTAGGATGTAGCTGTACTTATGTCCAAAAAAGCTAACAAAGATTTCCTAGGAATAATCTACAATCCAAATGACCTGCCTGTCTACGATAAAGATTCTTTATATTTGTATATCCCTTTACAGTTCATATCAAGACTTCCCAAAATTCATTTAAGCACCACCACAACCCTGTATGCAAATTTCTAACAACCTTGCATCACAAATAGGGAAACTAGGCTCTGAGATGCTAAGGGAGTTGCCTATGGGCAACAGCTGGTAAGGGAAGAGGCAAGAATAAAACCCCAGAGTATCCTTCTCTACCCAGTGGGATGACCACACTATATACTCATTGTTAGATCACTAACATAAAAAAACACTAACATAACAGTTGTGGTTTTTATTACCTTCATGAATGTGGTGCTCTAAGGACGTGGTGCTTCAAGGACAAAGGATTACCCTGCCCGAAAAAGTTTCAGCATTAACACCCCCTACCGGACTCTTTTTTTTTCTTTTTCTGTACGCGGGCCTCTCACTGCTGCGGCCTCTCCCGCCACGGAGCACAGGCTCCGGACGCGCAGGCTCAGCGGCCATGGCTCACGGGCCCAGCCGCTCCGCGGCATGTGGGATCTTCCCGGACCGGGGCTCGAACCCGTGTCCCCTGCATCGGCAGGCGGACTCTCAACCACTGCGCCACCAGGGAAGCCCTACCGGACTCTTAAATTGCCCTCCCAACCATGTTGCAATGGTTACGGAATTCCTGAGCCCACCTGGGCAACAGGACATGTCCGAAATAAGGAAAGGCATCTGGCCAGTCCCACTCCCACCCTATAGAAGGAAGGTATATGTGCCTCGACCAATCAGTAAATGAAATTTTCACCTCGGACCATTCCTTTGTTTTCTGGCTATAAAAACTAATCAGCAGCACACGTTGGGGTTCAACTCTCCCAGACTACTAGGAAGTTGGCCGCTGTTCTGGCAGTGACCCTTCCTTCTAATAAATTCTGTCTTCTTCACATTCTGCCTTGTGTCTGGAAATTCTTTTCCAACCCGCCTTTGGACCACGACAATGAATATGCTATTAATCTCTCTGCATTATTTATTATGAGGTCAGATCAACTGGAGGAGCCAGCTAGATCACAAGCTTCTTTCCTCTGTATTAAAATCACAAATGCATACCTCACAGGATATCCTTGCACCCTTGATGAGGAAAATGAGATTGATAAGGATGCCTAATTTTGTAATTAAGTGAATGCCATCCAAGAAAATTGATTTCAAAAGTCTTCCTTTGAGAGCTTCCCTGTTGGCACAGTGGTTAAGAATCCACCTGCCAATGCAGGAGACATGGGTTCGAGCGCTGGTCCGGGAAGATCCCACATGCAGCAGAGCCACTAAGCCCATGCGCCACAACTACTGACCCTGTGCTCCAGAGCCCACGAGCCACAACTACTGAAGCCCGCGTGCCTACAGCCCATGCTCCGCAACAAGACAGTGCAATGAGAAGCCCATGCCCCACAATGAAAGGCAGCCTCCGCTTGCCGCAACTAGAGAAAGCCCGCACACAACAATGAAGACCCAAAACAGCCAAAAATAAATAAAAATAAAAATAAATAAATTTATTTAAAAAAAAAAAAAACCTTCCCTTGAGAAAGCAGGGATGTTTTGTAACAGGTTTAAAAATGACTGTGTGGGCATGAGGGGTGGAGCCTCGGGCACTCCAGGATCTACCATACGACCCAGCAATCCCACTACTGGGCGTATAACCTGATGGGGGCATCAGCTGCTTCTTCTAGACACTAGGGAATGCAGCTGGACCTGGATCCAAAGCAGACTCTCCATTTCAACTAGGTCCGGAGGACAACACCAAGCTGGAGGACCAAGCAGAGAGCAGAAGGCCGGCTACCCTGCGCCTCTGGATTGGAGATTTAATCCATTTACATGTAAGCCGTGTGGCTAACAGGATCTTGGTGCTCCAGCTGGGTGTCAGGCCTGAGCCTCTGAGGTGGGAGAGCCGAGTTCAGGACACTGGACCAGAGACCTCCCAGCCCCACATAGTACCAATCGGCGAGAGCTCTCCCAGAGATCTCCATCTAAATGCTGAGACCGAGCTCCACTCAACGACCAGCAAGCTCCAGTGCTGGACACCCCATGCCAAACAACTAGCAAGGCAGGAACACAACCCCACGAATTAGCAGAGAGGCTGCCTAAAATCATAATAAGGTCACAGACACCCCAAAACACACCACCAGATGCAGTCCTGCCCACCAGAAAGACAAGACCTAGCCTCACCCACCAGAACACAGGCACCAGTCCCCTCCACAAGCCACTGAACCAACCTTACCCACTGGGGACACATACCAAAAACAACGGGAACTATGAACCTGCAGCCTGAGAAAAGGAGACCCCAAACACAGT
>RJWK010012386.1:0-13181 GCA_004363435.1 Platanista minor
AGTTATATTGATAAAAAGCTTAGGAGAAAAACATGGTATTGCAAAATATATTTTGACATAGGAAGAATATTTTATTTTTCAAATCATATATTTTATACAAAAAGTTTAATGATTATGTACTTGGTAAAAATTCAGTTCATTTATACTAAAAATTTAATTCAACTCAAATATATTAAAATTTTAAAAAGACACAGAACACGATTGAGGTTTAATAATGTCAGTGAATTTCTCTAGCTTATATACAGCTGGAAAAACCAACATGCAAACTTAAACATTTCAGAAGAGGGCATGAGGCAAGCACTGATCCTAGGAGAGGAGTGATTATATTATTCGGCTGAATGTTGCGTCATTGTCTCCCACTCTGTATCATTTCCAGCCCAATCGTATGGATATGGTGAACTACAGTGAGAGAGGTCAGGGGGATGTGACCCCGTTGCCTCTAGGAGACTTGATTATCTACTCACCAGAAGGCCAACAGCAACTCTTTTCTCACTAAGTGAAGCCATTAGAAATCTGCAAGACAATCCTCCCTTTAGTCTTCAGGAAATTTCTCCATAGAAGGTCCCTGCATTCAGATGATGTTTAAAGGCCTGGGACAATAATCCAGGAAGACAGATTCAGTCATCTTAATGATCCCTGAATGATTTCAGTTATCTAACCAACCCCTCAAATAAGACAGTGCTTCAAAGAGGTACAGACAGACCCATTAATCAGATATCCCAGAATGATCACATTAGAAGAGACTTTAGTCAAAAGTCTTCTAAAACAAGTAGTAATCCCTTAAAATAGCACCATTGGCCAATTGTTATCCAGACTTGATCACCCACAACAGCAGGGAGTGCACATGCTCTCGAGCTTTTTGGTGTAGGAGAAAGCACTCAGCTTTGGGGATTATAAGAGACTGGTTTCAACTCTGCTCTTTAGTACTTTGGTAACATAGGCTAGATGGTTTACCTTTGGATTCCTGATATGTTTATAATGAAAGTGAAAATCATATTGTTTTCACTGCGGTCATCTGAGCATGAGGTGAGACAATATGAATAAAGCATCAAAGAACATTCTTAATAATTGGTAGTTTTCTTCCCACCCTTTTCATGGTTGGAATCTGCCTTCTGTCTTTAAGTATTGCCACAAACTGTAGCCTCAGGAAAAATACTCTACCTCTCTGGACCTCAACTTCTTTGGTTATAAAATGAGAAACTTGGACTGATTGATTCTGAGGTCCCTCCAAGGACATTTTTCACTAAAATATGAAACATCATGGTAGATTTCTGAAGACATTACCTTCGCTTTTGTTCCCTGATAGCCAGCCATCTGTTATCATAGGCTTGGCTGGGCTAGACATAATTACTTTTTCCCTATGGAGTCAAGAAACAAACTAAATGGCCGTGTCCTGAATAATTTATTTGACTCCTAGAATTAGTACATTATCATTGTTGCTATGAAAAAAGTAATTTACATTTTGAAAGGGTATTTTACTTTTATCTCTGAATGTACTTTAATCCTTTTACTACTTAGGAGACATGACTCCATTATTTTATGTCAATACTTCCCATATCCTGTGATTTAGGTGGGGTCAGTTATTATCTGCAATGTCTGATGAGGTTAATGCACTGGGACTCTTGAGTGCCTACATTTAGTTAATGAATTTGAAGCAGAGTCTCTGGAGTGTGCATACTGACCAGTACCTTATCAGCCCCTAAGCTGTTGTTTGCTTTCTGTTGTGTGATCTGTAGAATAATAGTTTGTATGTACACAGAGTTTAACAATGAAGAGTAGGTGTCAGATTTGGAAATAGATAGTGCTACGGAAAGAATATATAGTCTGTGATCAGACATAGATTCAAATCCAGACTTCATCACTTATTATCGCTTCACTTTGGCTATGCACTATACATATCTAAATTTCAGTTTCTTTCCCTGTAAAATGAGGACAACATTGATCTCCAAGTTGGTTATGATAGGTGAGAAGTGATTTGTTAAAGAATATTATTTTTATTATTGTTATGTGTTAGAGAAAGACAAATGTGGTATCACTTATACGTGGAATCTAAAAACCAATACAAATGAATCTATATACAAAACAGAAAACAGACCCGTAGGCATAGAAAACAAAGTTATGGTTACCAAAGGGAAAAGGGGAGAAGAGGAGGGATATATTAGAAGTGTGGGATTAACAAACACACAGAGTACTATACATAAAATAGATGAGCAACAAGGATTTTCTGTTCCGTACAGGGAACTATATTCAATATCTTGCAATAGCCTATAATGGAAACTAATCTGAAAAAAAAAAAAAATATATATATATATATATATATACACACACATATATAACTGAATTATTTTGCCGTACACCTGAAACTAACACAATGTTGTAAATCAACTATACTTCAAATAAAAAAGAAATTATTTGTTAAAGTAGCTTTTAAATATTTCTCTATACCAATGTAATGCATTATTTTGATTAGTAAGATTATTTGATTGCTGTCTATCAATTCCTGGGAACATTTGCTTGGAGAGAATTACAAGGTAAGAGAAGGTGGATAAAATTTGTGTGTTATAGAATCATTGAAAATGAACATCAGTAAATGAAAGAGTTGTTAGAATAAATGCCCTGGAGTTAGTATAGATGTGGTAAAGAAAGCACAACACAGGATAAGAGGTAAGCCCTGAAAATGGGTATGAGAAACTCATTTTTAGCCCTTTGAATCCCTAATGATAGTAAATATATGTGGTCAATATGGCTATTTACCAATATTGTGGTTCTCCTCACTCCAGAAACACTGCAGGGTTGCACTTCTTTGCTCCTTTGAAATCAGATGAGGCCGCGTGACTTGCTTTAGCCACTGAAGTGTGTATGATTATGACATGCACTTATGTCCCCGATGGTTTTCACTCCCTCAGCCTACCTCCCCCCGAATAAGGATAATGTGGAGTCCCCAGCTGACCTATGAGAGTCATGAAAAATGAGCAAGGAATCAATGTGTCATCTTAAAATATTCTGTGGGTTTTTGTGCGTTCAACATAACCTAGATTCTCCTGACATATGGAATCAATTATGGTAATGAACTCATCCAGAGGCTTAAAAGAACCTCTGCCCTTTCACTTAAGTGAGAAGCCAGAAGCAAGGTTTGGGATGGATCTTAATCTGGGGGGAGGATCAGGAATGTGAGCATGAGAGAGAACTGCCCTCTTCAGACAAAGCACCGTTTCAGGATCCAGTGCTGTGCCGCACCCAGCGGTGAAAGGTCCGTGGCCCAAGTTCTGCCCACTGCCCGGTGACCACTCCTGTTTCCACTGTTCCCTGTCTATCCCAGGTGTAAGGGATAGTCATTATATGTGTTAATAGCGCAAGAGGAACCTCACAATCCTTTGAAGGCTACACTTATTACATAGCTAGGTATATATTAAGGAATACAGAGAAGTTAGGTTTAGGTGTTTTCACTTTGGTTAGATAAGGAAGATCATAGCAGCCGTGCACACAAGGGGGAAAGTGTAGCTTTCATTTATTATCTCCTTATGCATATACTTTAAGACCTTTGCATCCTACATTGTCTCACCTCACTACCTCTCCAGTCTCATCTCATGCAATGCTCACTTTTCTTCGCCCCTTTTTAACTTTTCTTCACCCAGTGAACTTGAGTGAATCCATCTTGTATCAGCTCACCTGTCACTTTTCAGATGCCTTCCTTGACATAAATACACCAAATAACCATATTATCTACTCTCATATTTGTATGCATTTTTCTTTTGCAGCACTTACCACGATCGTGATTTTAAATTTAGTTTTGTAATTGCCTGATTAGTGACTGTCTCTCTCATAAGCCTGTAAGCCACACTGGGGGAGGAGGCTTTCCTCTGTGTTTATTCACCTTTGCTTACTCTGACACTAGTATAGTGCTTCACACATGGTTGCCCTCCACAGATATTTGTTAAATTAATAATGAATGTAAGTCATGGGGTGGTCACCTAATGTGCTCATCTTTTAAGCCATTCAAAAGCCCATGAGATGAGTAGCTATGTCTTCATTTTAAAAAATAAGGATTGGTTAAAAGATTTGCTTCAAATCACAGCCTTTAGATGGTGGAGTCAGATTTTGAAATCATGTTTATATGACTTCAAAGCCTGTGGTCTTTCCATTACATGCCTCGGCTTTGCCAGAGACTAAAAGAAATGCTTTAATTTTGAGGGAGTTAATAATGCATGGGACCTGAATTGAATATAATTTTATGCTGTTCTGCTCTAGAAGAATTTTTTATTATCCAGCTGTAGCTTTGTGCCATCATCTCTTATCAAGAAGAGGTAATTATCTTCATTATCAGGCAACCCCTTTACTGCCATATAACTTTGATGCAGTTGGTAAAACTCTATTTTCTTTCCTCCTTGCTCCCTATGAACTACTATCTTCAAAAGCTGTCAAAGTTTGCAACCAGATGGCCAGCTATTACTCACTTTTTAAGTTCCTCTGCAGCAATGCATCATCAGGTCCATCAGCAAATAGTAACATATGAAAATGTATTGTCTCATCTTCAGTATTTCCAAATGTCGCTTTCACATTTGTTATTCTTCCACTCTTGTTCCTAATTAAAGAAAGCTCATTTCCAATTCTCCTGACTGATATCTGCCATTTCAATAATGCTCTTTATGTTTGTCCTGGAATGTTCATCATTGTCTTATTAACACGGTTGTTTTCAAACAAAATTTTAACTAACAAAATCCTTTCTTGACTTTTCTGCAATCTGTGATTATTTCTGTTTGGCATCCTCGTCTATCTTACAGTATGATTCCACCCTGGATTCGTATACAGTGACATCTGCCATCTGAAACCTGATGGATGTTTTTACCTTTTTAAGCTCTTTATCACACTTTATCCAGCTACTTCTGCTGCCAGCCTGCATGGTATCTTTCCTGCAGCTCCCAAGCACTGTCCCCTTTTCCATCTTACTTCCCTGGCTGTTTATCTCACACACTCAGCCTGCCCCACTCTTTGCTTAGGTTTGCTGCGGTCTAATACCTCTCATGTCACTCATTTTACTCTCATATTCATTGAGCTTCTTAAGAAGATCAGCTCATCTCTATGATTTAATATCTAGTTCTTAATTTTATACCTAAAAGATAATACTCAAAATTATTCTTCTCTGCTCTGTGTTTGAAAGGCATTTGATCCTATCACAGTGACATTGATTTGCATTTTGAATTTATTGCCATTTAAAATAAATTAAAATTTTGTCTTAGCTTATAATCAGATTATAGTAGCAGCACGAATCCACCTGACTTTAAAAAATCTGGAGAGAGCCATTTGCTTGAATAAAAGGTCAACTCAAATAATATCATTTTGCATGTATATTGTAGTGCTGGTACCAGTATTTTGTGATAATGACATTGCTTCTAAAAAATTAAAAGATTTGACCATGAGAAAAATTCCTTTAATAGGACTATTAAATTCTAGAGAGCATGTGTCTATTCTTTAAAGAGTAGATGGCAAGAAATAGGGTGTATTTGCTTGGGGTACTCAGAACATTGGATGGGAGGTGAAGGACTGACTGTCAGGGTGCCCCTATTAATGCTCCCCTGGGCTTGGATTGTTTATGAGGCAATCAGTGTCACAATATGGGACATTCAAAAATTTGGTAACAATGTCCTATTAAAGTCACAGAAATTAACTTGATTTAAATGCCACACAGAAGTCAAGTTTCTTCTCCAGGTATAAAACCAGGTCAAAAATGGATTCAAATTAGGGCTACTGAAAATGAGAAGATAGACCTAAATATATTTTACCCACCATTTCTTTGCAAACATTTTAGTGGGAAGCTTATTTCTAGGGAAAATAAGTATATTTTCTAAGGATATTCGTGAAATGGAAATAAAAGGCACTAATGAAATGAAGTAGAGATGAGAAGAGCTTGTTAAATACGAGTTTGGTCCATACAGATTTTGCAGAATATTATCTTTGGACTTTCTAAGTAGAAAAGTAGGAACATACTCAGTTATACCAATAAAGTATATTAATATAAGGACACTGCCTCACTGTTTGCTATATTGGTCAGCACAAGGTGAAATTTGATCACAGGTACAGACCAAATGTGAGTGCCACCATTTTAAAATTGGACAATGATAAAATAGAGAATACAAAGAAAGATGGCGAAGATGGTGTAGAATTTGGACAGCATGTTATGACTATTTATTCATTCACGTGATAAGTTCATCTAGCTCCCTGCCAAATATTGGAGATACAAGGACCAATATGGCACACATAGCTCCTACCTTATAGAGGAAATGAGAAGACAGAGACTTGAACATCACAATGAGGTGAGTAATGATATGGACGGGAAAGCAGAGAAAATGAGAACCTATAGAAAGGAGCTTCATCAGATTTAGGATCAGAAGAGGTGGAAGGATGAGGGAATGAAAGAAGAGCACAAACGATTCTCTGCAGAAGGCTTAGCAGGTCAGAGAAAACATGGTCCTAGGAGGAACTGAAAGTAAGTTAGGAAGTTCGGTGAGTAATGTCAAGGGAGTAGAGAAAGAAGAATAAAGCAGAACGTGTAGTGGGGCCAGATACTGAGAGCTCGGTAAGCCAGGCACTGGAGCTTGCATTTAATCCTAGTAACAGTGGAAGGGGCCTTGGCACTCAACTCCAGTGAGTGATGCTCACATTGTAGTCTAACTAAATCACAACCTACAGAGTGGTATAGTGCATAACTTGGGCAACTAACTGCGTTGGCCCTAAATGGAATGTATTTTCATAGCTGCAAGGAGAAGAGTGATGTAAGTAGGCTTAGGTTTGTCATTACAAAAGAAGACATTTGCTGTTGCATGGAATAGAGGTGGTAGGATATAAATATATTTATTTATTCACTCATAAATAAATATTTATTATATAGATATTATGTGCCTGGAACTGGTCTACTTAGTATGGGATTCAGCAGTTAGTAAGATAGTCAAGGGCCCCGTAATTGTGACGCTTCCATTGTAGTATGAGGGAGATAGGAACAAAAACAAATAATTTATCACTAAGTGAACACAGTGGTTTCAAACGCTGATAAGTGTTATGAACAGAAAGAGATACCATTTGAACTTAGACTGGAAAGATCCCAAGGATTTAGCCATGTAAATATCTGGAGGCCCAGGACATTGGGAATAGCAAGCATAAAGACTTAGGCAGGAATGGGTATTTTGGGATCAAGGAACAAAAAGAAGATGAGTGTGACTAGAGTATAGTATGTGAAAGAGAAAGTGGAACAAGAGGAATTTGAAGAGGTAGGGAGGGGTCCAACCACATAGGGGCTTGTAGGAATGATTGGAAGAACTGGGTGTGTGCATACGTACAAGAGAAAACAAATTGAAAACAGAATAAATGTGTTCGAATACGTGGTGGTAATTCACTTCAAAAGGGAATTAACACTAATTTTATGTTGCTACACCCAAGCCAGTTAGGTGTAATGGGCAGTTGTTAAAAGAGGGAAGATTTTGGTTCCACGAACTGTCCAAGCATGAAGGGAGCTGCCTGTCCCTTGAGAACTTATGCAGAGTCAGTAAAAGGAACTTGGGCTCTGTGAGAAAGTCAGGGCTAGTTTGCCTCTAAAGTCTCTATAAATGCTTTAAGTTCATTTGGTGAAAGTAAGGTGCACAGAGGTTTCCTACATTTAACATCAGGAGCTTTTGTCAACTGTGGTTATTGCATATGTAGCTACAGTGCACAGAGGAGGAGGAGGGCCAGTGTTTCCGCCATTCTGAATCCCTAGACTTTTAAACACATGGGCGGTTGGGTTTGCATTGTGATTGCTTATAAGTTACATAATTCTGTCCTGTCTTCATAGGTCAGAGACAGAAAAAAGGAGCATTTTCCTACAAAATAGTATTTAAATAGGATAATCACAGTTTAGGACAGGAAAAAAACCCTCCACATTTTCTACATTCTCAAATAAAAGCACTGACCAATTTTCTTTTTCATCTTTCCCTTTCTTTTGAATCTTGAAGCTTATATAATTTTTTAAATCTGTGTTTCCAGATTATACACGAAACCTTTACACCTGTTAACGTGTTCAAAAAGAGCATCATAATCTTTCTAAGATTACGCTTATTATACAGCTAGTAATATATTGTTTAGTTAGAGTTACACAGAAGTTATGTTTGGGGTCATTACACGGTTTGGCCATAGATGATTATTTTAAGCAGTGGGTACAAAAGGGGACAGATTAGCTCTGTCTGAGAGCAGACAGAGTATGCTGTAACTGAGTATCTCCTCAGGGGCATACTTCAGTATCCTTCCACTAATCTTAGGATAAAGATAGCCGTTTTCATCTTGGCTTGAACAGGCCTACCTGCCCTTGAGCCCATGGCCTCTCTAGAATCTTCTCATACAAAGTAGAGACAGAATCAATCGTAAATTAGTTGAATTACTTGTTTTCTTAAAACATATACACTAATATATTTAAGTTTTTGGTAAGGCTTTTCTAAAATCTAAAAATGTAAACATTTAAATATCTTAATCTACTTTCTGTCTCAGTGCAGCAGATAATGGAAGTGGACTTGATACGGACCAGCGCTCTTGGCGTTCCCCAATCAACAGCAGTTTACTAGAGGCCAGACACAAAATTCATGCAAGGCTTTACTGGGGCCCTAGCGGCTGCAGGAGAGGGGAGTGAGAACAAGTAACTGGTTCCCTTACTGGCTCCCCGAGTGGAGGACGAGCTTTTATGGGGTGAGGGCAGAGGTGTCCAGGGGTTGAGCCAGAGGCGTGGCTTAGGTGGCCTGCCCACCCCTTTGGTGGTGTTGAGTGCAGGGGACATGCTTAGTACCCTGCTTTGGCTCCCGACACCCTGATTTTGCTCCAGGCTCTTCAAAAGTGGCAGTTGGGTTTTTTTTTTTTTTTAATCCTTTTGTACCTTATTGTCCAGAGTTTGCCCCAACTGCACATGTATGCAGTTATTTTTACACCCTTATAGTTTATTTGTATTTTGTTGCTCAAAGAGACACTAGTCCAGGTGTAAGCATTGCAGCACTGCAGCAAAGGGTCCCATGTCCCAGGTCCACTCCTGTCTCAAATTCATCTTAATCTCCATTTATTACAGAACCTTCAGGACCCTGAGGAGCTGGGGGCAGGGAGGCATTCACAGACAAGGGTCCCTTGGCTGGAGGATTTTAAAAGGGACAATTGTTAATGCTTTAATGTGCTACTGTGAAAAGTTTTGCCTCTCCCACTTAAAATATTGTCTTATATAAAATGTCTTATATAGGAAACATTGCCTTTTGACGAACTGCAAAAATAGTTCCTTTAGAAGGGGTAGGTTCCTTAAGAATTTTGTGAACTGCAGAATTTCTTTAGGACTGATGGATTGCTTTTAATCAATTTAGTTTTCTGCTTTTGTGAGTCCTGCTGCTCCATTTTTCAGAATTCATTTAGTTTTACATTAGCCTGTGTCCATTTAGTACAAGATGAGGAAAACGTTCTTTTGCCAGATCATCAACTTTTAAAGGGTTCATCGTCACTGATAAAACAAAGTTGAGGAGTATGTCAATTAGCCCAATAATTGGAGCAAAGACTGAACTTTTCTGTATGCTTTTTAAAAAGATGTTTTGAGCTGGGCTGTAATATTTCATTAGAACTATGAACAACGGGCTCGTGACTTTGGTGAAGTACATTTTTTATTTCCTCTTATGGGCTGACTGGTCAGGAGAACCTCTCCATACCTAAGTGCAACATTGCCATTTAAATTTACAAAGTTAATCTTGTGCATTAAACTATTTTAAGGGAGCTCCCTGGTTTAAAAGTTAACAAAAACAAACAAAACCTGAAACACTAAAGAAAAACAAAACACTTGAACCCAATCCATTTAGACACATAAGCAGTAGCTAATGTATAAGATTTAAATATTCACCTTGATTTCTTTACCATGACATTTAGATTTTAGTTTCTTATGCTTTATTAAAATAGTGCTGACTGTGTTGATATTTTAGCTCCATGTGCTGTCATCTATACATTTTATTTCCTTTTTGCTGTTTTGAATTGTTTAGATTGCCGTATAAAGGAGGGCAGAGAAACGCCTTTCGTATAATACACAGGTGGCTGATATGAATTAATTACGGATAATATCTATAAATTTTTTTTTCATTTTCTTGAATAGTTGGGGCTTGAATGTCCTTGAGGAAGTTTTCAAAAGGATTTTCATCCCTGTAAAGTGAATAAGAGTCTACATTTGCCCATAAAACTCTTCTCTTTGTGAAAAATTTCAGCTTTTAAAAATTAAATAATGGGAGTTTGCATAGATTCATGCTCCCTATGCTAAAATTATGTTAGAAATGAAGAGTGCCTGAAAACAGAGACAATACAATGCAAATTGGTCGTTGCATGTCATTAACCTGACATCTATGATGTGCCTTGCTCAATTTCAATACTTAATAAGTGTCCAATTTCTTAAGTATGAATAAAAATTAGAAACAATAACAAGTAAGTTACTTTTCAATAAATAGACATGTCCTTACTGATTTAAGAATAGTAATTAGGTGTAGCACATTAACTGAGTGGCCTAGAGCAATTTTATAATCATCTTCTAAGAGCTCAGAAAAAAAAATCAACACTTTATTACTTTTAACACACTGCAATTACTACTTCTTTTCATTCATTTTAGTGAGCTGTCAATAGATTTCACTCCATTAGATGCTGAATTTAATTAGCTCCAGGGTCACAATTTATGTGATTTCTAGGTTGTGTGCTATTTACAACATCTAGTAAATGTTACCTATGGCAACAGAAAATATATGTAATCTATAGCCCTCGGTGGACAATTATTTTTCATTCCTTGGATATTAAGTATTCTGTAGTGCTGTTTCTGATTATTTTCTGGACTTCTCTGCTATATTATGTGGGGATAGGAATGGCTACATAATTTGAGATTTCTCATGCACAATGAAAACACCGGGACCCAGAATTTTAACATCGCAACGGTAGAGCATGAGGGCAGGGCTCTTTTGAGCTTGGTATTTCAGGGAACTGCCCAGGTTGTAGAGCCCTTTGTGCAAGTGTAAACATTTTTAACTGACAACAATCTCTAATGTGTAAAAATTATATTCTTGGTATATTCTATCGCTGAATAAATAACAGTAACTGGAGATTGGCCTGCGATTTGTAAAGGCAGGAACTTTGCATTCTCTTTGACTTTCAGCAAAGGTGACATAAGTTTATGATATAACCAGAACAGTCCTTAGGAAAAGATAAATTATCCTTTGGTCAAGTGTTTGATCTGAAGATCTGTGTCCCAAACTAGTGGATTCCAATACTGTGCATTCTTTTTGAATTTCCATATCTTATTCTGAAACAAGAGCCTGTTCAAGGTAATTGAGCTTTTCTTTGGAATTGTGATTTGGTGAGACATTCTGGTGACCTGCATGTTCTCCATTCTTCTGTCCTTTTTTTGATATCAGAATACTGGCAAGACAGTATGCTGAAAAGCTAAATTTACATCCTCC
Source organism: Platanista minor (assembly GCA_004363435.1). Classification (NCBI taxonomy): domain Eukaryota; kingdom Metazoa; phylum Chordata; class Mammalia; order Artiodactyla; family Platanistidae; genus Platanista; species Platanista minor. Next base: position 11,472 of record RJWK010012386.1, read on the forward strand.
TTGAAGACAGGTGTGACCAATACATTTTAAGTAAAATCCCTCTGCTAGCCCCTCTCCCCCTGTCTGTAACAACTGTGAGGGCTGAAGCTTCAGCAGTTACCTTTAAACCATGCAGCAACCTTGAGGATGGTAAACACAACTGAAGGTGGAACAAAAAGACAAAATTATCCTGCTCTCTTGATAACTTTCAAGAGATTCTAAATCAGCCCAGAGTTGCGTGTGTAAATAAATTACACCCTAATTTATTGAAATCTCTGCAGCCCATTTTGTTAGTTGCAGCACAATTTTGACTGAAACAGGAGATAACACTCTTCTTTTTTAAAAAAAAATTGCATTCTGCTAGATCCTACTTTTGTTGTGGTAATAACAGATTAGCTCAAAAGCACCTATATAATAACATAGAGCAGAGAAAAGTTATTAAAGGCAAAACAAACAAACTCCACTTCTTTTTTGTTAGAATGACTTTTAAAATCTGGTCAATTGTTTCCTTTGCTTGTTTTGTACAGTTGATTGGAGGTTTTATTTTGTTTTTGTTTTTTTTGGTTTTGTTTCTGTGCTTGGCTATCTATTTTCTTGATTTCTTATAGCCTGTTGCACATTACTCTAGTATTTATTCATTCATCTAAGCAGTACACCATACCAACGATACAAAAAGTGTAAGGTGTGGCATCTTCCCTTAAAGGACTCATAGCTTAAGGAGAGATCAAATATGTAAAAACATAGTTTAAAATGCAACCCAGTAAGAGATAAAATAGAAGAGAAAATTGTTATGGGTCTCCAGTTCCACTAAGGCAAACGTCTTTCTAACTTACTAGGAAATTTAGGAGGGCCAGCAGATATCCAGTCTGAGAGAAATATCTTCCAGAATTTGGGAATTTGATGTCCCTTAGTCACACTGATAAATAGATAAACCTTTATTCTTTGACTTTTTCACCTTTAAAATAAAAATATTAGATTGAATTCATACACTATTTCCCCTCAACATAAAATCTAAGGATGAGATTTAGATTTTAAAAATTAACCTCCCTCTGCTTTTTAAAGGATAGAATTGCCTTATTTCCAGAAGCAGAGAAAGGTTCATTATTATTAGTAACATGCATTTTCTTGGGTAAAACCTATATTATATATCTTGGGTAAAACCTATATTTCTTGGGTAAAAACCTTAAAAGCTAATGTCCCCTTACACCTGCCAGAAGGGGACATTAGCTTTTAAGTCACTGATTCTTAGGAAGTATTTAGTTACACTCTAAATTTCATACTTGGTGTTTCTGCCATTCATTAATTTTCAGTATTTTAGTGGAGTTCTGTCCAGCTGAGGTAATACATTTCTTTCTCAACAGGATTCTGTAGTAGACTGCTGAAAAGTATGATTTCACACACATATGATGAAAAAATTAAGGAAAGCAAAGCTGCATTTGATAAGAGAGTAGACTAGTGCAGGCTTCAAAATAGATAGAGGATGTAGCCTTTATCAATAGATAAAACTTCAACGACTACTACCCTCTTCATTTAAAAAAGCAAGAGATTCACTCTTGCATTCCTATACACTAATGATGAAAAATCTAAAGGAGATATTAAGGGAACACTCCCATTTACCATTGCAGCAACAAGAATAAAATGCCTAGGAATAAACCTACTTAAGGAGACAAGAGACCTGTATGAAGAAAACTATAAGACACTGAGGAAAGAAATTAAAGATGATACAAACAG
>RJWK010012386.1:13281-40618 GCA_004363435.1 Platanista minor
AGCTGGAGGAATCAGGCTTCTGGACTTCAGACTATACTACAAAGCTACAGTAATCAAAACAGTATGGTACTGGCACAAAAACAGAAAGAGAGATCAATGGAACAGGATAGAAAGCCCAGAGATAAACCCACGCACATATGGTCACCTTATCTTCGATAAAGGAGGCAAGAATATACAGTGGAGAAAAGACAGCCTCTTCAATAAGTGGTGCTGGGAAAACTGGACAGCTACACATAAAAGAATGAAATTAGAACAGTCCCTAACACCATACACAAAAATAAACTCAAAATGGATTAAAGACCTAAACGTAAGGCCAGACACTATTAAACTCTTAGAGGAAAACAGGCAGAACACTCTATGACATAAATCACAGGAAGATCCTTTTTGACCCACCTCCTAGAGAAATAGAAATAAAATCAAAAATAAACAAATGGGACCTAATGAAACCTAAAAGCTGTTGCCCAGCAAAGGAAACCATAAACAAGACGAAAAGACAACCCTCAGAATGGGAGAAAATATTTGCAAACGAAGCAACTGACAAAGGATTAATCTCCAAAATATACAAGCAGCTCATGCAGCTGAATACCAAAAAAACAACCCAATCCAAAAATGGGCAGAAGACCTAAATAGACATTTCTCCAAAGAAGATATACAGATTGCCAACAAACACATGAAAGGATGCTCAGCATGATTAATCATCAGAGAAATGCAAATAAAAACTACAGTGAGGTATCACCTCACACCGGATAGAATGGCCATCATCAAAAAATCTACAAACAATAAATGCTGGAGAGTGTGTGGAGAATAGGGAACCCTCTTGCACTGTTGGTGGGAATGTAAATTGATACAGCCATTATAGAGAAGAGTATGGAGGTTCCTTAAAAACCTAAAAATAGAACTACCATATGAACCGGCATTCCCACTACTGGGCATATACCCTGAGAAAACCATAATTCAAAAAGAGTCATGTACCACAATGTTCATTGCAGCTCTACAATAGCCGGCACATGGAAGCAACCATCGACAGATGAATGGATAAAGAAGATGTGGCGCATATATACAATGGAATATTACTCAGCCATTCAAAGAAACGAAATTGAGTTATTTGTAGTGAGGTGGATGGACCTAGAGTCTGTCATACAGGGTGAAGTAAGTCAGAAAGAGAAAGACAAATACCGTTTGCTAACACATAGATATGGAATTTAAGAAAAAAAAAAATGTCATGAAGAACCTAGGTGTAAGATGGGAATAAAGACACAGACCTACTAAATAATGGACTTGAGGATATGGGGAGGGGGAAGGGTAAGGTGGGACAAAGTGAGAGAGTGGCATGGACATATGTACACTACCAAACGTAAAATAGATAGCTAGTGGGAAGCAGCCGCATAGCACACGGAGATCAGCTCGGTGCTTTGTGACCACCTAGAGGGGTGGGATAGGGAGGGTGGGAGGGAGGGAGATGCAAGAGGGAAGAAATATGGGAACATATGTATATGTATAACTGATTCACTTTGTTATAAAGCAGAAACTAACACACCATTGTAAAGCAATTATACTCCAATAAAGATGTTAAAAAAACACTAGAATTGCAATAAATAAATAAATAAAAGCAAGAGATTCGTAATTTCAAAACACCACTAGATGCATGAAGTATCTAAAAGGAAGTCAAATAATGCAATCTACTGAGAGCTTTAAACCCCAAAATACAGTAGACAAACTGAAATAATAAATAAATCTATACCTGTACTCGGAATACCTAAAGCATTATACAAAAGTTTTTGTGATTATATACACACAACATGCATATACTGTACACACATGATAGAAAAATTGGAAAACACAAGAAAATTAGAAAACCAAATGACCACTTATCTTTTTATGACCTAGAAATAAAATTCTGTGAATTATCTGCCATTTTCAGGACTTCCCTGGTGGCGCAGTGGTTAAGAATCCGCCTGTCAGTGCAGGGAACACGGGTTCGATCCCTGGTCTGGGAACATCCCACATGCCATGGAGCAACTAAACCTGTAAGCCACAACTACTGAGCCTGCACTCTAGAGCCTGTGAGCCACAACTACTTAACCTGCGTGCCACAACTACTGAAGCCCACGTGCCTAGAGCCCATGCTCTGCAACAAGAGAAGCCCCCACTCACTGCAACTAGAGAAAGCCTGTGCAGCAGTGAAGACCCAACACAGCCCAATAAATGAAAAAATAAGTCTTTAAAAAACATTATCTGCCATTTTAATAGATGAATATAAATAAATCCTAATAAGTGTGTATATTTATAACACTATGGTCCAACTGTATATGGCTTAATGTAAACATATAAGTCAGCTTTTTCATTTTTTAACATTTTGGTACAATTCTGGGAAAAAATAAGGCAGATGCAATCTGAACATAAACTCTTTTTTTCTTCTACTCCCAGCCCCAATCTACGGATCTTTGCTTCTCCCAAGCTTCATGGTAGCTTGTGCCTTCAGGCGGATGAGTGTAGGCAAGTGAGGCCTGGATTTTGTTGGAGTTACATGGAGAGAATCTGCCAACTGGAAGCCTTGAGAGAAGTATGGAAGATGGAGCATCAGGGGAAGTTATTGTTTCCTAAATAATTGTAGAAACCATAGTCACACTGGCTTTGTATAAATAGGTCTGCTTTCTCTGGGCACAAGGCCAATGGACCGGGCCAAGCCTCCCGAGACCCAAGGCATAGATGATTTTAATGAGACCACAGAAGATTCTTTGGGGATTTCAGAAAAGTGCAGAAATCTGTATTTTTACTCACTGCTGGCCTATAAGGGAAGTGTGTGTTTTGTTTCCCAGCCCCCGTGCAACTCCTGTTGCTTGGTAACAGCTATCATACCTGAACCCAAGGAACTCAGCCTGATGAGTTACAACCTATCTGAACTGGCCATCACTAAGAAGGAGTGATCAGTCTGGTAAGAATAACATTAACCCAGCAAAACAGCTGCTGCGTGAGATGAACAGACAGTTGAATAAAATATAGTAACAAAAGTACCTAAGGAAAATAAAGTTCCACACCAAAAATGAAATAAAATAGAATAAATTTTCTGAAAAATTTAGAATGAAAAATATGATTTGTCATCCAAACAATTTAATAGATGATTTGAAGATATGATAGTCACAAGATCTGGAACAATGGTCTGTTAAATGAAGTGCAAGAAATAGCTCAAAGATAAAGGCATTATATAGAGGCAGTAATCATGATAAAAAGAAAAATGACATAGAAGATGAAATAACCAAACAAGTGAAAACCTAGCAAGTGAAATAACATAGTTGCAGGGAAAAAAGAATAAATGTTAGAAGCAATAATAAAGAAACGATAGAAGAAAATTTTCCTGAGGTAAAGAGAGATCTGAGACTCATTAATTGAAGATGTTCATTAACTTCCAGCCTGGACTGAAGATAAACAGTACACACATATAAACTACTAAGTTTTTGCATGCTAGTGAGAAAGAAAAATTTACTTTTATCTTTTTAGATAAAATTTCATCAAAATTTTCAGGAATATTATATGATCAAATTTGCACCTATTTATAACTACAAAGTAGATTTCTATAAACTTATAAATACTTAGATGTAAAAGCAGGACAGAGTATGAATCTTTTTTGGACCGTTGAGCTTTATAATTTTAAAGCTTTGAAGATCTGTTGGAAAATAGTTCCTTTGGTATTAATATTAACCTGTATCCTGGAGATATTTAATGGGGCAATGAAAACAAGCAGACAAAACAAAATGTGTAATGAAAGGAGTAGATAGTGCAAAAACAAAATTTTTAATTAGCCACAATATTTTGATTTATAAAGTTTCACTTTGACATAGAGCTGTGGACTCTAGAGGCATCTAGAGGAGTCTAGACATGGAAGCATATTCTTAGGAATTAGTTTCCTTCACGTTTGACATCAAAACACAATTCAGAAGTCTAGGAACTATAGCAATATAGTTGCTATATAGTTAAGAATTACAGCAATGCCCATTTGTATTTGTTACACTCTCAGTATTTAGAGCATTTTTACCTCTTTGATTTTCACGATAATCTTACCAAGTAAGGTTAAAATTGTGTAGCCTCATTTTACAAGGAAAGAAATGGAGAGTGGAGACTTTATCATCTGCTATCATTACATATCTAGTGACAAAATCGGGACCTAGAACCCAGGTGTTCTGAATTGTTGGAGTGTATATTATCCACACCAATTTGGTTTTATCTTGAATATTAGAGAGAGAAGATCAATTATTTTTATAACTGCTTATATTAATTTACTATTTTTCCAGATTGTATGCAAACACATTTTAAAATAATCATCTCTCATTTTTAAAAAAAAACTATTTACTTAAACTCTTCAATGTATTATTTTAACACAGTTTTTGTAGAATTCAAGACTAATAATCAGTATGGTAAGAACACTCTTCTGACTGAATGAATGGTTTCGTTGGTTGTTTTTGTAAGTGAAGAAACAGGTTATGTATCTCAAATTTATTAAGAGACAAAAAGAGATAAGTTATAAGTAGAAACATCTTAACATGAGATGTAAGTGGAAGGAAAGTGACAAGAAGGCACACGCGTCTTAATATCTCTCCTGAAGTATTTATATTATTTTCCTGTATTTCTGAAACCCCTGAAACAATTACTCATATAACAATATTTTATCAATAATAATGTCAACAAATTACTGACATATGAAGTATTTTGTCCAAATACTGCTCACCAAAATACTGGTCCCTTTATAGGAGGTTTTCCCGTAGTGAAAGTATCATTACAAAGTCAGTGCCTATATTCAAAGTAGATTTGTCCAACCACTACCATTCAACACCTTTGCAAGAGATTTTTTTTTAAAGTATTTATGATTTTTAAGTCTTAGATTTGCATTTCACCGCTCAGACATCAGCTGTGGAAATGCAAATAGATACATAGTGTTTAACCACCATAAAAATGCTTATTAAAAGAAGTGGAATGTACTCTCTTTCTGAAAACTAACAACTCTCTATTGAGAAAGTAGAAAATCATTTTCTAAAAATCCATCCTCTCTGAACAGTGTAAATTGGAATAGATCAAAATATCTCCTCTACCTAGAATGTATCTGAATAGCAAAAAGAGTTCATAGATTTTTAACTACTAATCTCCAAAGGAGACAAGAAATTGTTAGATGATTATGTGGTTACAAAGTCTACCCCCCTGAGAGCCTATAAATGTCTCAGGAATTAAAAGAAAAGCAATCCACCTCTACTCTGAATAGCATAGTCTTTTTTATGGCCAATCCTTGCCCAATATTAAATTAAGAACTGAAATCCAGAGTGTGCTACAGACACAAAGGCCATATAAATACGTATAGCTTCTATGAAACAGACAAGCCCAGTGGCATTTTAAAGTCAAACTTTATGTGTATGGGTTAGAAATGAAGGAATGTAAATACTCTGTGTTCTAATTTGCATCCATTTGGAAATCAGAAATGGAGCCTCATAAATTTCATATTAAATGATACATAAATATCATAGGTTAGAGGACACATTTTCAATGCAGTGTTATGCTCCAAAAGTGAAATTCACTGAAGCTAGTCCAATGAATAGAGTTAATGCCCCAGGTATTAAATTTGAAATATAATCTATAAGTTTTTAAAGTAGACTCTAAATAGCTTATGATATTTTCTTCGGAATATGTGAGCAAGTTTCTAAATTTGGCAGCTGTATTATGTTCACTTAATTTTCTTCTGAGTTTCAAACAGACCTCCAGAGTTGGGGAGGCTAATGCATTTGCTTAGAAATTCAAGATGTCAGTCATCTTCTGAGAGCGACTGTTTCTTGGAGAATGTCAGCCATATCACCACTTCTTCACACTTTGGTGTCTTTTTCCCCCCATAGCCACTGGAGATATGTCAGAGGAGATTAATAACCAAATGAGCTGCCTCTGGGTGCTACTGGATACAGCAGGGGATAGAGTTGCATTTATTTCTAACACTGCTTGTCTGATATCTCCACATCCATGAAGCCGAGTAAAACAACTTCACAGTTGCACAGTGTTCTCATGGGCCACCTGAAACATGAATGTAGTGGACCACCTCTCCTCTGCTCTTGGGGAGCTCTAATTTCCAAAATTCATTTCACTTCACAGTATTATAGCATCTGGATTTATTAAACAGTAGGTGTTAAACCGGGATGGAGACTGCACATTTATCTGTTCCATACAGAGTTGTATTATCACTTTCACACGATCTTATTTTTCTACTCTTGCTCCCTTTTATCTTTTATCTCTAACAGCCTCCTTACAGGCTCATCAATGTCTATTGTCTTTCCTCATAATGACTTTCTCCAGAGGACAGATCAGAGAGGAAGGCCACTGCCATCTTTGGGCACTAGTGGTGCCTGGTTTCTCCTATAACAATGCCCCTCCAAATCCTCATCACACCCTGCTTTGTGGCTGCATTAGCATTATTTAGAAGAGTACCTTTGAGAGACACTATAATGCTCTCCTCAGGGCCCTTTATCCTCTGTCTTAAGGTCAAGCTGTTTCATAAAGAAATCCTTTCAATTCTTCAGTGACAAAACTGTCTTTTAAATGGGGTTCAGACCTTTTTTGATTTTAATTCAATTCTATAATAAAGTTACTTTCATTTTTAAAAAGTGTGGAGACTAAGTCCCCATGGGGGAAAAAAAAAATCCTCTCATTTGGTTTAAGACAGATGAATAATAAAGAGAGAAAAAGATAACTGGATTGTTAAAATTTGACTGCAAGGAGAAGATAATTTCAACTCAAGAGCTGTCAGCACAGGGCAGAGGAAGGATGATAAAACAGGGATGAGAGGTACTCCAGGCTAGTGAGAGCTCTGAATGAACATCTAATAATACTGAACAACTTGTAGACATTTTGAGAACATTAAGAAGGTGGTATCTAAAAGCATCTTTCCTTATACTCTGTGTTCTATGGAATCTGAATATATTACTAAATCACAGTAATTTACATGGATGCTCAAATATTCTTCACTTATCGTGAAAACAATGCAAAAAAGTGAAATAGCCCAAATGACTGGTAAGAGACCCACACATGCAAAGGATGTTTTTATGTTATTTTAAAATATATCTGTATGTAAACAAATAATTACACATGTCGATGCTCTCACGTGACATAATTTTTAGGTAAGTCTCTGTTTTTATTTTCCTTTTTCAATTATTTCCTCTCTCTGTTTCTTTCTCACATCTTTCCCCATATATTATCTCTCCCCACAACCATGTCAACAATCTATTATATATATATTTAAAATATATGATATACTTGTAATCTCTTAGTTTTTCTTGTAAGGTTTTTATTGTTCACTTGTTACTTTTAGGCTAAAATCCATCAAGAATTTTTCTTTATTTATGGTCTAAGATAAGGACCCAGCTGTATTTTCCTTCAGAGAGGTAGAACTTATACCGGCTCAATTATCTAACCTATTCACCATTCTCTTTTTCACAATGAGTAGAGTGGCCACCTTGGAGAAATACTCAGTTGTTATGTAAACTGGGATATATTTCTACATTATTATCTTATGTTCCAGTGACCTGCTTGCTATTCTTCCTCCAACATCACATTGAAATGATTATAACGGTGCATTAGTTTTATATTTCAAATTACCACTGACTTGGTGAATTAAACAATATAAAGTGGTTATCTTACAGTTCTGTAGGGCAGAATTCTGACATGGATCTCACTGAAGTAAAATCAAAGGGTTGCTTGGCTGTGTGCACTTCGGGAAGCTCTAGGGGAAAATCCTTTTCCTTGCTTTTTCCAGCTTCTAGAAGCTGCCTGCATTCCTTGGCTCATGGAATTCCTACCTCTATTTTCAAGCCAGCAATAGCTGGTCAGATCATTCTCATGCTACCATCTCTCTGGTTCTCTGCAGCCTGAAAGGTTCTCCACTTGCCTCTCCACTCTATTTAAAAGATGGTTTTAAGGGCTTTGTCATTAGATTGGATCCACCTGGGTAATCCAGGACAGTCTCCAACTCAAGGTCCTTAACTTTAATCACACCTGCAAAATCCCTTTTACCATGTGATGTAATATCAATCAAGGTACAGAACACCTACAGTGGTCTATAGATTAGGGTGTGGCATCTTTGGGGGCTATTGTGCTTATCACAGATTTGGTTCAAGTTCTGATATCTAGTAAGGCTAGTTTCTGACCTGCCCCATAACTTATTTTTCATGCTTTTCTTGCTATTACTCGGAACTTATTCTTTAATTTATGCTTTAAGAATGTTTAACAAATCTAGGGACTTCCCTGGCAGTCCAGTGGTTGGGACTTCACCTTCCAATGCAGGGGGTGCGATCCCTGGTCGGAGTCCCACATGCCTCGTGGCCAAAAAAAGAAAAAAAAAAACACCACAAAACAGAAGCAATATTGTAACAAATTCAATAAAGATTTAAAAAATCGTCCGCATCAAAAAAAATCTTAAAAAAAAAAAGAATGTTTAACAAATCTAGAAAAAAATTATAGTTTTAGAATTGCATTAACTATTGGAAACTTATCTGCACATTTCCCAAATTTTGTGGACAACATAAAATGCCATGTCTGTGCATTTTTGGCTCTGGGAATGATAAACAGAGGAGCGTCTTTGCACTTTATTGTGATTCAAATCAATTGGAGAATAAATAAAACAAACAAAAAAAATGTGGGTGTAATTGTAACCTTAAGTTTTCATTAAAATGTGTAGTAGTTCTTTCTGTAAATCCTAAAGGTCTTTACTCCATCATTTCTGGGGTAAAAGTGGAGAATGGGACTAAGCACACAAAACACTCTGCAGCTGTACATATTCTTTTCCAAATGAAATGAGCCATGCTTCATTTCATCTGACAGCTATGAGTGTGCGTGTGTGTGTTTATGTGTAAAGAATTAGACGGTATTTAGCTGTCCCTCAAAATTCTGTCCAACTATGAGAAGTACATTTGTTTATTGATTGAAAAAGTTGGACTAGCGTAATATCTTTGCCAAGATTAGAACAGAAAATATCTAGTCTTCTTAATAAGGTAGTATTATTTGTATACACACACACACACACATAGATATACATATTGAAGCAGATCTATTTAAATTCAAGTTGACAAGAATCCAGAGTTTCGTTAGGAGATGTATTGGTTACCTCCTTTGTACTGCTGTGGATCCCCTGGCCTCACGTATCTCTTATTTCAGATACCACGGTAGTGACTAGTTCTGTGTGAGCTCTGACAGCTTGTTGCACACTCAACCTGGTTTCAGTCTTGCCCCTCTCAGTGACATTTGTGCAAACTCCAAATTCAGGGGCATTAGCATTTTGTGGGATGAGTCATTGACTAATAGGGTAAGGGAGCTGATGGGTAAATGTTTCTCCTTTTTCCCGTCAAAGCAGTGGTAAACTCGCCCAAGGGGAGTAGTCCTCCTTGATGATAGCTCTCCAGGCCGTGACTGCCAGTCTTCATGACTGCCTTTAATGCTCTTCTCTGCCTTGACACCTGATGGATCTTTCTGGATAGAATTTTCTGATTTTATCATGGCCTTGTTGCCTAAATATGATTCGATATGCATTCTTTGGCTTGGTTTAATCACAGTCACTGAGCAATGTCTTCTCTTCAAGCATCTTGAGACCCTCAACACATAACACTTTTTCCAGAACTTACTACCTAAAAGAAGAGTCTCTTGAGGGTCTGCACACCCCTGCAAGTTCACCAAAATGTCGGTAAGACAAAATATGTATAGAAAACTAACTTAAAATTTCAATGGGAATGCTTTCAAAGTTCATGAGAGAGGGGTTTTACATTTCTGAATCTTTCTTAATCAAAATCCAGAGCATATATTGACTCTAAACTAAGCTTCCAAGATATTTACTCAAAAATTGATATGCAAATGTTTACCCAGTACCTGGTCTTCTTAAGTGTTACCTTCTGTCATTTAAAACCTCTGATGTCAAATGAAGACTCCCAGAGTCTAATCATCATTTGTCTCCTGGTAGACTTGATTTCCTCAGGTTTCTGAATCATTTCTAACCACTAAGTGAAGTCCTTAGGTGGGTCTTCCCTTAGGACGAAATCAGGCCATTGAATGCATTACCCGTTGTTGCTTTTTTTTGTTTGTTTGTTTTATTTTTTACATCTTTATTGGAGAATAATTGCTTTACAATGGTGTTAGTTTTTGCTTTATAACAAAGTGAATCACTTATACATATACATATGTTCCCACATCTCCTCCCTCTTGCGTCTCCCTCCCTCCCACCCTCCCTATCCCACCCATCCAGGTGATCACAAAGCACCGAGCTGATCTGCCTGTGCTATGCGGCTGCTTCCCACTAGCTATCTGTTTTACATTTGGTAGTGTACATATGTCCATGCCATTCTCTCACTTTGTCCCAGCTTACCCCTTCCCCCTCCCCATATCCTCAAGTCCATTCTCTAGTAGGTCTGTGTATTTATTGCCGTCTTGCCCCTAGGTTCTTCACGACATTTCTTTTTTTCTTAGATGCCATATATATGTGTTAGCATACGGTATTTGTCTTTCTCTTTCTGACTTACTTCACTCTGTAAACAGCTTCCTCTGAGCCAACAGCTTGACTGTACCTTACAGAGCACTTGCTTGAGAGTACCTCAGCACTCATTATTCCTGACATGCTGAGGAAATGTGTATTACCATTTTTTGAATCTGAAAAAAATCGAGCATCCAAAAGCATTTGAAGAATTCTAGCATTTATAAAGAGTTTAGATTCCAAAATGAGTTTGTATAACTATTAATCATCACTGTCTACAAACTATTGTTGTGTATTCACAAAAAGACATTTTATAGGCACAAATAGCGTTTCAGGGATTTGGTTAGACATGCCCTCCAGGAGCTCATAGTCTCATGAAGGAGTTTACAGTCTATGAAATTGCCTTTTGCAATTGCCTGGAAACACCAGGTACTTTGATTTCTAATTCTTCCATTTAATTTAGGCTTAAAAGACATGAGAAAGAAGTAAATAAGTAAGCTGTTTTAGAATATCTTGGAAATTTATCAGTTGTAGCTTGTAAAAAGTAAGTCATTTGAAGTTGATCGTATGAAATGTCTACTAATTCCAAGCAGATTTTGGAGAATTCTCATTGCTTCAAGAGTTCTACATTACTTATTTTGGGGGAGTGGGATTTCACACCCATCAGCCTGAAAATATAAATTAATTCCTTGTGTTAACATGGTTTCTACAAGTGCATCTGTTTTTTCATTTATTTAGCAAATATTTAATTTCCACTGTGGACCATATACTGCACAAAATGCCAAGGATTCGAGAGTGAACAGGGAAGAAATGGTCCCTGTTTTCATGGAACTTACCTTCTTTTGGTGGACAATTTCAGTAAATAAGCAAACAAATACAAAAAGTAATTATAAATTATGTAAAGCAAATAAAAGCGTGATGCATTAAGCAGTACACGTGGCTATATTTTAGATAGGGCATTTGGGAAAAGTTCTCCAAGAAGGTGACATTTAAGCTGAAAAAGATATGTTGAAATGAGACAGGCAAAATTCTGAGGAAAATATTCCAGAAGAGGCAGAGGAACACTAAGTGACATGTGGGACCTCTCCAAGTTGTGGTGCAGGGAATAGAATCAATGTTAAGGGATTACACTGGAGTTGGAAGCAGAGGCCAAATCTTGCAGGGCCTGGAGGCCATGATGTGGAGTTTCCATTTTATTCTAAATGCAATGGGAAGCCGATGAAGAATTTTGAGCATAATTTATATTAATAGAGGTAATACGGCCAGTTACGTCGTTCTCTAAACAGGTATTAAAATACACAGAGGCTCAGCTCAGTGTAGATACCTCTTTTGAAACTATGGTTGAACAAATGTAGGTTTTGAGAAGTTGATGTGATAGATTAATACTTGATCAACAGAAGAAAGATCAATGGGTAATGAAACCAGCTAGGATCACAAGACTCCCAGCTCTGGGGACATAAACTCTAGGTCTGGAGAACAGGAAATTCTCAAGAAAATACTAAGGAGGATTCCGTGCTGCTCAAACTCAATCCTTGATGAAAGGAGCAACGGGAAGAATTTAGAAGAGAGTAGTATTAAAAATTCTGTCTGATGAAAATTAATTGTTGGGGAACATTGTTAGAACCTGAGAATGATACTGCTTTTTTCAAATAGTTACAGCAAGAATGAATGCCCAGTTGGCCTGTGAGTGAAGTAAGGAGACACTAAGAAGCCACGAGCTCATTATAAGTGAGAAACATGGCTATGTGGTACCTATCCCCATACAATTTGAGAAGGCGTATATTGCATTATATTAGCTCTTTTAATCAGATTGTGTGCAATAATTGAAAATATAATGTGAAGAATGGTAGAATAAAAGGGGAATTCATACTCCATTCCCAAAGTTACAGTCTAGAGCTCTTAGTAGGATTGTGTGGACCAGGGAACCTGTTTGAAGATACTTCTGAAGTGTTCATCATGGATACAATGGCCTAAAAAAAGAGAGCTGTGCATCAAAATCCATCAAAATCAAAGTCCATCAAACTCATTAACAGTCTCTTGTAACTAATGACCAAACAAGTGGAGGTGAGGTCAGCCCCTCTGAAGAAGCCTCAGGGGCAGCAAGTGTGGGGCTGGGGAGACAATGAAGAAAAATGTAGAGAAAAAAATCAAGAAAGAGATAGTTCCAAGACAGCAAAATGGAAAATTAATGCAGAGAAACACAGAGACATCCCAAATGTAGGAAGATCTGTGCAAGTGATTATGCAAATGAAGAGAAAGGGGTTAAGGGTTGAGGTTTCTTACAAGTGAAAATGCCCAAAGGCATTATCTCCTGTCAGTTCGGGGTTCATTACTAGAAAATGATTAGAATCAATGCTATGAAGTCAAAGAGGTACCTTAATAGAGAATTGGGCTTATGAAAAACAATAACAGAATTAATGAAGGGGCTTTAACCTTTAAGTTCAATACATATTTAATTCTGTTTGTCTGGGCAAAACTTAAATATAAGGAAAGTAATTTATTCCCTGTAAAGTGCAATGATTATTATGCTAATGAGACTGGATAAGTAAAATCTCGTGCTTTATAAATGTCATAGATTAAAAATGGATCTTGCTAATAATTAGAACAATGACGATTTTATGATTTTAACACAGATCATTTTATTCCAGCTTTAATTATCTTTTCTAATTTAACAATTTTATTTTAATTATGGGTAGTCATTTATAATTATTTTGAACTTCGCAAAATTATTCAGGAGTACAGTAGTTTAAAGCCTTACGCTAGATATTTAAAAGAAATTAATCTCACAATGCTGGCTGAAGGTTTTTCTAAAGGAATGGGCAGCTTAAAATTATGTAAGAGGGCTTTTATAAGAGGACGATTTGCGTTAACAGTTGCCGCTTTTTTGGTTTTCTATCATGAAATGAAGGCTGATCATGTGTAAGTGGCCCTCATAGTTTGAATCACTTATCTCTGGTATTTGCAGTTAGCCTACTGGTCACTTTACAGTTGCTCTGAAGTCTGAAGTGTTCAGATTAGATAGAAGAAATGAACTCGTTGGTGACCTATAACACGAATCCTATATATCTCCAATATTTCACAGATTAACTTTGAAAGTCGTTCGATTTTATAGGTGAACCAGGTACGGAAAGTAGGGCTGTCTGTGTAGTGTTCTGGGGAAGAGGAATACTTTGAAATAGATTTTTAAATCCTCCTAACTTTACTGCCTAAATATTTCACAGATTATCTCCCGCGCCTCACCGCCCCTTCTTCGTCCACACTACAGCTGTCCTAATTCAGCCCCGTGCCCAACCCTCTGCCTGCAGTCTCTCTCCTCCATTTCTGCCTGGGTAGTACTTGTTCTTCAGGGCCCATCACAGTATGACTGCTTCAGGTACATCCCCCGAAACTCCCTCCTCAGTTTTGCGTATTCCCACTAACAAAATCCTATTTTGCTCGTGTTATCAAACCTTCAGGGAAGGGTAAGATTGACCTACACTTAAGATAAAGTTAGATTGGCTAAACTTTGTCAATGATTGTTTTAGAAGAGGCAGGTTAACACCTAATTGTGGCCAGTAAGGCATGAAAAGTCTGCTGGAGACTTTCTAGGGGAGGTTTATTCGGAGAGAAAGAAAGAGAGAGAATGAATGAGTGAATGAAGGAATAGAAAGAGCAACCCTTCTTCAAATGCCAGACTGCCATGTCTACGTGTGATTGCTGGATCTGCTGCCGGATAAAACCAACTTAGAAAAAACTAGAAATTGTTAAAAGAATCACAAAGAAGCGGAGCTGCAGTTTGCAGAGCTGAGAGCCTGTCCTAGTGACAAGCTTCTTGTCATCTGACGTAATCAGTCTCTTTCTATTTAAGCCATTTGAGTTATTTAAATTACTTCCAATTGCTATACGTAGAACTAACTACAGCTGAAAAGGTGAAATTACTGATGGCAGAAACTTGGGACATGGAATAATGACATGTGCTATTTCTCTTTCTTTAAAACACTGCCCATACTCCCACCAAAGGATAGCTGGAGATAAAGAAAATATATCATAAACTACCAGATTTGTTATAAATCGAACCAGATACGAGAAGAATGCAAAAGTGGAGGTTTGGGGTAACTGAAAAAAAACTGGTTTGGGCTTCATCTTGCTATTTCCTGATTTTTCAAAGGGTGACTTCGAAAAGTGAGTGTGTTCGTTTTCTATTGCTGTTAACACATTACCATTTAGTGGCTTAAAACAATACTCATTTATTATCTCATAGTTTCTGTGGCCAAGATTCTAGTCATGGCATTCCTGGGCCTCTGTTCAGGGTCTCACAGGGCTACAGGAAGGTGCTGGCCAGGGCTGCATTCTCATGTGGGGTCTCAGTGGGGAGAGACCTTTTCCAAGCTCATTCAGGATGTTGGTACAATTCATTTTCTTGTGGCTCTGTAACTGAGGGCTGTGGCTTCCTGCTGGGTGTCACTGGAGGCTGCCCTCAAATTTTATGGGTCACGTGCAGTCCCTTGCCAGATTGGCCCTCTTCGTGGGCAGTTCACATGATAGCAGCTTACTTCTTTTTTTTTTTTTAATATACCTTTATCGGAGTATAATTGCTTCACAATACTGTGTTAGTTTCTGTTGTACAACAAAGTGAATCAGCCATATGCATACATACATCCCCATATCCTCTTCCTCTAGAGCCTCCCTCCCACCCTCCCTATCCCACCCCTCTAGTTCGTTGCAAAGCACTGAGCTGATTTCCCTGTGCTATGCGGTTGCTTCCCACTAGCTATTTTACATTTGGTAGTGTATATATGTTGTTGCTTCTCTCACTTTGCCCCAGCTTCCCCCTCCCCTGTCCTGTGGGCTCAAGTCCATTCTCTATGTCTGTGTCTTTATTTCTGCCCTGCCACTAGGTTCATCAGTACCATTTTTTTTTTTTTTTTTTTTTTTAGATTCCATATATATGCGTTAGCATGTGGTATTTGTTTTTCTCTTTCTGACTTACTTCACCCTGTGTGACAGACTCTAGGTCCATCCACCTCACTAAAAATAACTCAATTTCGTTTCTTTTTATGGCTGAGTAATATTCCATTGTATGTATGTTCCACATCTTCTTTATCCATTCATCTGTCAGTGGACATTTAGGTTGGTTCCATGTCTTGGCTATTGTAAATTGTGCTGCAATGAACACTGTGGTACATGACTTTTTTGAAATATGGTTTTCTCAGGGTAGATGCCCAGTAGTGGGAATGCTGGGTCATATGGTAGTTCCATTTTTCGTTTTTTAAGAAACCTCCATCCATACTGTTCTCTGTAGTGGTTGGGACAATTTACATTCCCACCAACAATGCAAGAGGGTTCCCTTTTCTCCACACCAACTCCAGCATTTATTGTTGGTAGACCTTTCGATGATGGCCATTCTGACCCATGTGAGGTGATACCTCACTGTAGTTTTGATTTGCATTTCTCTAATAATTAGCGATGTTGAGCATCTTTTCACGTGCCTCTTGGCCATCTGTATGTGTTCTTTGGTGAAATGTCTGTTTAGATCTTCTGCCCATTTTTTAATTGGGTTGCTTGTTTTATTTATATTGAGTTCCATGAGCTGTTTGTATATTTTAGAGATTAATCCTTTGTCCGTTGTTTCATCTGCAAATATTTTCTCCCGTTCAGAGGGTTGTCTTTTCTTCTTGTTTACGGTTTCCTTTGCTGTGCAAAAAAAGCTTTTAAGTTTTATTAGGTCCCATTTGTTTATTTTTGTTTTTATTTTCATTACTCTAGGAGGTGGGTAAAGAAAGATCTTGCTGTGGTCTATGTCAAAGAGTGTTTTTCCTATGTTTTCCTCTAAGAGTTTTATAGTGTCCTGCCTTACATTTAGGTCTTTAATCCATTTGGAGTTTATTTTTGTGTATGGTGTTAGGGAGTGTTCTAATTTCATTCTTTTACATGTAGCTGTTCAGTTTTCTCAGCACCACTTATTGAAAAGGCTGTCTTTTCTCCACTGTATATTCTTGCCTCCTTTGTCATAAATTAGGGGACCATAGGTGCGTGGGTTTATCTCTGGGCTTTCTATCCTGTTCCATTGATCTACATTTCTGTTTTTGTGCCAGTACCATACTCTCTTGGTTACTGTAGCTTTGTAGTATAGTTTGAAGTAGGGGAGCCTGGTTCCTCCAGCTCCACTTTTCTTTCTCAAGATTGATTGGGCTATTCGAGCTCTTTTGTGTTTCCATACAACTTGTAAAATGTTTTGTTCTAGTTCTGTGAAGAATGCCATTGGTACATTGACAGGGATTGCATTGAATCTGTAGTTTGCTTTGGGTAGTAGAGTCATTTTCACATTATTGATTCTTCCAATCCAAGAACATGGTATATCTCTCCATCTGTTTGTATCATCTTTAATTTCTTTCATCGGTGTTTTATACAAGTCTTTCACCTCCTTAGGTAGGTTTACTCCTAGGTATTTTATTCTTTTTGTTGTGATGGTAAGTGGGATAATTCCCTTAACTTCTCTTTCTGATTTTTCATTGTTAGTAGAGGAATGCCAGAGGTTTCTGTGCATTAATTTTGAATCCTGCAACCTTACCAGATTCATTGATTAGTTCTAGTAGTTTTCTGGTGGCATCTTTAGGATTTTCTACGTATAGTATCATGTTGTCTGCAAACAGTTACTGTTTTACTTCTTCTTTTCCAATTTTTCTTCCTTTTATTTCTTTTTCTTCTCTGATTGCTGTGGCTAGGACTTCCAAAACTATCTTGAATAAGAGTGGCGAGAGTGGACATCCTTGTTTTGTTCCTGATCTTAGTGGAAATGCTTACAGTTTTTCACTATTGAGTATGATGTTTCCTGTTGGTTTGTCATATATGGCCTTTATTATGTTGAGGTAGGTTCCCTCTGTGCCCATTTTCTGGAGAGTTTTTATCATAAATTGGTGTTGAATTTTGTCACAAGCTTTTTCTGCATCTATTGAGATGATCATACGGTTTTTATTCCTTAATTTGTCAATATGGTGTTTGATGTTGATTCATTTGTGTATATTGAAGAATCCTTGCATTCCTGGGATAAATTCCACTCGGTCACAGTGTATGATCCTTTTAATATGTTGTTGGATTCTGTTTGCTAGCATTTTGTTCAGGATTTTTCCATCTATATTCATCAGTGATATTGGTCTATAATTTTCTTTTTTTGTGATATCTTTTTCTGGTTTTGGTATCAGGGTTGATGGTGGCTTCGTAGTATGAATTTGGGAGTGTTCCTCCCTCTGCAATTTTTTGGAAGAGTTTGAGAAGGATTGGTGTTAGCTCCACCCTAAATGTTTGATAGAATTTGCCTGTGAAGCCATCTGTTCCTGGACTTTTGTTTGTTGGAAGATTTTTAATTACAGTTTCAATTTCATTTCTTATGATAGGTCTGTTTATATTTTCTAATTCTTCCTGGTTCAGTCTTGGAAAATTGTACCTTTCCAAGAATTTGTCCATTTCTTCATGGTTGTCCATTTTATTGGCATGTAGTTGTTTGTAGTAGTCTCTTATAATCCTTTGTATTTCTGCTGTGTACGTTGTGATTTCTCCTTTTTCATTTCTAATTTTATTGATTGGTGTCCTCTCCCTTTCTTTCTTGATGATCTGGCTAAGGTTTTATCAATTTTGTTTATTTTCTCAAAGAACCATCTTTTAGTTTTATTGATCTTTGCTATTGTTTTCTTTGTTTCTATTTCACTTTTTTCTGCTTTGATCTTTATGATTTCTTTCCTTCTACTGCCTTTGGGTTTTCTTTGTTCTTCTTTCTCCAGTTTCCTTAGATGTAGGGTCAGATTGAGATTTTTCTTGTTTCTTGAGGTGAGATTGAATTACTGTAAACTTCCATCTTAGAACTACTTTTGCTGCGTCCCATAGGTTTTGAGTCATTGTGTTTTCGTTGTCATTTGTTTCTACGTAGTTTTTAATTTCTTCTCTGATTTCTTCAGTGATCTCTTGGTTATTTAGTAGCGTGCTGTTTAGCTGCCACGTATTTGTGTTTTTTGCAGTTTTTTTCCTGTAATCGATTTCCAATCTCATAGCATTGTGGTCAGAAAAGATGCTTGATATGATTTCAATTTTCTTAAATTTTCCGAGGCTTGATTTGTGACCCAAGATGTGATCTATCCTGGGGAATGTTCCGTGTGCACTTGAGAAGAAAGTGTATTCTGCCACTTTTGTGTGGAATGTTCTATAAATATCAGTTAAATCTATCTGGTCTATTGTGTCATTTAAAGCTTGTGTTTCCTTATTTTCTGTTTGGATAATCTGTCCATTGGTGTAAGTGGGGTGTTAAAGTCCCCTGCTATTATTGTGTTACTGTTGATTTCCCCTTTCATGGTTGTTAGCATTTGCCTTATGTATTGAGGTGCTCCTGTGTTGGGTGCATAAACATTTATAATTGTTATATCTTCTTCTTGGATTGATCCTTTGATCATTATGTAGTGTCCTTCTTTGTCTCTTGTAACAGTCTATTTTATCTGATACGAGTACTGCTACTCCAGCTTACTCTTGATTTCCATTTGCATGGAATGTCTTTTTCCATCCCTTCACTTTTAGTCTATATGTGTCCCTAGGTCTGAAGTGGATCTCTCGTTGACAGCATATATATGGGTCTTTTTTTTGTATCCAGCCAGTCTGTCTTTTGGTTGGGGCATTTAATCCATTTACATTCAAGGTAATTATCGATATGTACGTACCTATTACCATTTTCTTAATTGATTTAGGTTTGTTTTTGTGAGTCTTTTTCTTCTCTTGTGTTTCCTGCTTAGAGAAGTTTCTTTAGCGTTTGTTGTTAATCTGGTTTGGTGGTGCTGAATTCTCTTAGCTTTTGCTTGTCTGAGAAAGCTTTTGATTTCTCCATCAAATCTAAATGAGATCCTTGCTGGGTAGAATAATCTTGGTTGTAGGTTTTTCTCTTTCATCACTTTGAGTATATCCTGCCACTGCCTTCTGGCTTGCAGAGTTTGTGCTGAAAAATCAGCTGTTAATCTTATGGGGATTCCTTTGTATGATATTTTTTTTGTGCTTCCCTTGCTGCTTTTAATATTTTTCTTTGAATTTAATTTTTGTTAGTTTGATTAATATATGTCTTGATATGTTTCTCCTTGGGTTTATCCTGTATGGGACTCTCTGTGCTTCCTAGACTTGGGTGACTATTTCCTTTCCCATGTTAGGGAAGTTTTGCACTATAATCTCTTCAAATATTTTCTCAGACCCTTTCTTTTTCTTTTCTTCTTCTGGGCCCCCTATAATTCGAATGTTGGTGCGTTTAGTGTTGTCCCAGAAGCCTCCAAGAGTGTCTTCAATTCTTTTCATTCTTTTTTCTTTACTCAGCTCCTCAGATGTTATTTCCACCATTTTGTCTTCCAGCCCACTTATTGGTCCTTCTGCCTCAGTTATTCTGCTATTGATTCCTTCTAGTGTATTTTTCATTTCAGTTATTGTGTTTTTCATCTCTGTTTTGTTCTTTAGTTCTTCTAGATCGTCATTAAACATTTCTTGTATTTTCTCTATCCGTGCCTCCATTCTGTTTCTGAGATTCTGGATCATCTTTACTGTCATTACTCTGAATTCTTTTTCAGGTAGATTTCCTATTTCCTCTTCATTTATTTCTTCTTATAGGTTTTTACCTTTCTCCTTCATCTGTGACATATTTTTTGCTATCTCTTTTTTTTTTTTTTTTTTTTGTGGTGGGTGGGATTGTGTTCTTGTCTTACTGGTTGTTTTGCCTGAGGCTTCCAGCACTGGAGTTTGTAGGCTGTTGGGTAGAGCTGGGTCTTGGGGCCGAGATGAGAACCTTTGGGAGACCTCACTCTGATGAATATTCCCTGGGGTCTGAGATTCTCTGTTAGTCCAGTGGTTCGGACTCGGAGCTCCCACCACAGGGGCTTTGGCCCAGCCCCTGGCTCGTGAACCAAGATCCCTCAAGCTGCGCAGTGTGGCAAAAAGAAAAGAGAGAAAAACGGAGAACAGTAACAAAGAGTAAAAAATAAAATTAGACTAGGAAACTAACAGATATGTTAGAAAGAATATAAAAATTAAAAATATATAGATGAAACAACAACCAGAAGGTAAAACAGACCCACAATAGTAAAAAAGAGGAGAAGAAGAAGAAGAAAAAAAAAAGATGGGAAAGACCTTGGCTGTGGGGGGTGGGGCTAGGGAAGGGGTGGGTTTAAGCAGTGGGTGGGGCCTATTCTTAGGACCCACAGGGCTGGAAAAGGCCCTGGGTGTGGTGTGAGGTGGGACTTAGACTCCAGAAGGGCAGAAGGGGCCCAGGTGTGCCTCTGGTCTCAGAGGCAAGGGACCAGGCCTGGAAGCCCAGCAGGCTTTCCAGGCTCAACTGTGCAGAGCAAATTCCCTCCGGGCCTCTCCTGCCCCTCCAGGGTCCTGGAGGGCCCCTCTTCCCTGCCTCTCCTGTTCTCCCTCGGCTTCCCTCCTATGCCCCCAGGACCAACGTGGCCCGGAGGGGACCTCTGGGGGCATAGCACCTGGCCGAGCCAGGCAAGCTTTCCAGGCCAACTGCGCAAGTGAAGCGCTTGGCGCACTTCCCCTGATCCAAGGCCCTGAGGGTCCCTCCAGGCGTGGAAGCCCCTCCCCCCTCCCAGCCACCCCTCAGGTCCTGTCTGGCATCTACTTCTCCTCCCCCCTCAGTCCCCCTACATCCTACTGGTTTGCTCGCAGGTCCCTCCTATCTCCTTGGGTGTCTTGGTCCCCCACCAGTGTCTGGCAGGTGCCCTAGTTGTGAGGAGATGCAAACTGTGCATCTTCCCATTGCCACCATCTTTGAGCGTTTCAGCGGCTTACTTCTTCGAGTTCAGCAGGAGAGTCTCACTTTTGTCTACTAGCAAGGCAGAGTCTCGTATACGTGTCATAACCTTAAGGGCATTACAATAAGTGAAATAAGCCAGAGAGAGAAAGACAAATACTGCATGGTGTCACTAAATGTGGAATCTAAAATGAAGAAATGTCCGACTCATAGAAATAGCAGAAAAGTGATCATCAGGGGCTGGGAGTGTTAGAAATAGGGAGAGATTGGTAAAAGGGTACAAACTTGTAGCTATCAGATGAATAAAGTCTGAGGATCTAATGTATAACATGGTGACTATAACTGGTAGCACTGTACTGTGTAATTGAAATTTGCTAAGAGAATAGTACTTAAATGTTCTCATGCACACACACACAAAAAAGTAAGTGTGTGAGGTGATAATTAACTAGATGAGGGAATAAGTTTACAATGTGTACATATATCACATCATCATGTGTACACTTTAACTACTTTAAAATTTTATTTGCTAATTATACCCCAGTAAAACTGAAAAAAATATATCATCACCTAATCATGAGACTTTGGCCATATTCTGCTAGAAGCAAGTTACTGGTCCCACCCACTGTCAAGAAGAGGGACACATTCAGGGTGCAACACTAAAGAACGGAGATCATGTAGACCGTCTTAGAATTCTGTCTATTATAATGAGATACTTCAATAGACTAGAGAACACTATTTGTATTATTTGCTAGAAGCAAATTGCATGTCACTCTACAGCATTGGGAACTAGGTTAGAGTAATGGGGAGAAAACTGCTTTATGTGACTATTCCTTACAAACATTGCACAAATTTATTCTAAAAGTTATAAGAATATGTAACAAAAAAACTGCCTTTAAGCAAAAGTTGGATGTAATTATGTTGAATATTTTCAATGATGTTTATATTTTATAAATATGTATTTATATTTATCAAAAAAAATGGAAGAAAACAATACCATCCGTAAAATTCTTGAAAGATTAACCTTGCTGTTGTGCTGACCTGATTCTGTCTCATTTAAGCTCTGTCCTCTACTGAAACGATTATTTTTATAACTTTATATTCAATGAGGAAACTTCTTTAGATTGAGACTCTGATGTTATAGCAGAGAGAATATTTTGAAATGGTTGAGAATAATGAGACAAAGTACAAAGGTAGCTCTGTGGACCCAACACAACATTATCTCTGTAACATTTAGGGACTTGGTTTGTATTGAGCTTTTAAATGGCAGAGAGAAGCTACAGAAGTAGTTTCTACTTCTACTTCCTGCTAAATGTCCTACCTAATGATAAGCCTACTTAAACTAACAGAGCTTTACTAGTAAACTTTTGTGGGTCTCCTATTTAAAGAGAGTGAACTCAGATATGCAGAATGCTTTTCAATATGACCTTTCCTCAAATGTGAACAAGTTTTATATTTTCACAATGAATTACCTTTGTTAAACGGTTTTATGATGAAATATGCTTATCCCAGAGGTGGCAAAAAATAATAATAAAAACAAAACAAAACAACAATGTCAACAAAAATCATGTAACGCTTCTTAAGTCTGAGCTCTGATTTTGTGCTAGAAACTCTGGGTTCTAGTAAGAAAGCCATGTATAATATTCCATTTAGTCCTTGCATTAACCTTATAGGGTAGATTCTATTACTATCTTCAATATCTGGATGAAGAAACAGAAAAAAAAAAAAATAAGAGTTAGATAACCTACCTAAGGACACATAGATATTATCATATTCCAGACTAACCTGGGCAATCTGACTCCAAAGCTCACCAGCTGAACTGTGCTATTGTTCTTTCAGAGAATGGATATAATCTTCCCTGGGTCTGATTATATCCACTGTGAGTAAGGGACAGAGTCATATAAATGTGAAGGCATCTGTTCCTTTAGGTGGTAGATAAAACTCTTTAGTAACTTGAAGTGTGTGATGTGTTGATCATGAGTGTATGGTACATAATCCTGAAATATTTGTAAGGTCTCAGGGAAATGTACATCAGCAATTTTTCTATTTCTGTATTAATGGAGATATTAGGATACTTATGCTCATGTTGATAGAAAGGGATATAAATGCAAGCAGATTGGAGAATAATGAACAGGGTATTAAAAATTAAAGGAACTAATTTAGACTATATTGTTTGAAGGTTTCTCTGAGTTGTAATTGGACTTGGACATTGACTAGTGCTATGGAGTGAAAGAAGGAGACCATGAAATGAATAAAGTAGAAGACTCTGTGAGAATCTGCTGCCAAGTTTTCTCTCTCTCTTCTATATACTCTTAAGATTAATCACCTATAGATGAAGAGGGATTCATATTGCTGGCAATAACTTAAATATTTCCAGAACTGCAGTTGGATAGGAAAATTTTCCAAAGAAGTTGTTCAGCATGGTTTAGAGAAAACCTCCTTTGGGGTGAATTTCTCTCTTATCATTGGATTGCCTGGCATAATGTAGGCACAGTTTACAAGTGAAAATAAAAATGCATTTAGTGACCTCTGAAGGGTGTTGGGAAAATGCACTACTGTTTTGTATATAGCTTTCGATAAGAAATGTGAAAGGTATTTTGGACTTGTCCAAAAAGCAATCTTGAAACTTCAAGCAGGGTTAAAAAAAATGTCTATGCTATTGAGGGTGTCCCCCGAACTGCAGCAAACTGACAGTTTCTATGCAGTTTTGCTGTCTAGGAACAAAAAGTCAATGCAGATAAGGAAATTTTCCTACTATCAGTAGAGACATTTAAGGACAGAAGGATTAGGGATGTATAAGGCTACTAAAAGGTATTTACTGAATCTTAACTTTCAGTTTTCGGTATTTTCTGTTTATTTTCAGAATCTTTGTAACTGACTTCAATTTTTTGGTCAATAAATCTAAATTGTAAGAATTAGGCTCTTTGATTACTGAAATATAACCAAATAGCCCTTAATTTTTTAAATACAAAAGGAATTTATTTTAATAGGCTAAACAGTACAAATCATTTTTTAATGCATTGTATATTGATGAAGCTGCTGGGAAGGGTTCTCAAAGTAGGTTCATAGCCAATGGTATTTTTTTCTTCCATAGCCATGTCCTGTTGGCAAATAATGATGTTGCATATTTGTGTTTGACAGGAGGTGAAATGAATATTGTAAGATTTACTTTTCTATACCCTCTAAGTGCTAAAATGCTGCTTTCTCATGAGGCTTTCTGTTACACAGTTTGTGGCACAAGTTTATCACTGTTTCTCTCCTAACTCAAATAAAACTGTTTCAACTTCTTTATAAATATAATCCTGCCTGCTTAAATATGAGAGAAAAAAAGAGTCTTTTAAGGACAGGCTCAGTATTTTTCCTTTAGTGTTAAAAATGTAGCAATTATTGGGACAAACAAAGGGACAGACAATATCAGTTGATTAAATGAGTTTCCTATTTAAGTTATGAAATCTGTTTCTATCGAGGGACATCTGAAAGAAATAAACGGCTTTTGAATAAAAGCAAGGCAAATTCTCTCTCATTACATAATTAGGTCAGTGTAGATTTACTCTTTGTTTTGTGTCTCATATGGATTCTGGGGTACTTTGACCATTATGGAAAATTTGTCTTGAGCTAATGGAAGTATAAGTCTATTTTTATATTGATAATAAATTCAGCTATTTTGACATTCTGATTGGTAATTAGACAAATTATTGTGAGTACATTAACAGTTATACAGCATTATCAACAAAAGGTGTATTTGTTAAACACCCGATTTTACGTTTCTGAATTTTCCTCTTTAATACCTGGTGTTCAAATTAAAAGGATTTCGGTGTAACTCTGTGTGTGCATGTGTGCGTGTGTGCGTGTGTGTTTTAAAAACAAAGGTGGAAATAAAGCTTTGCCTAAATTTATTTCATAAAAGTATCATTTGTCCTTTTTCACTCTGAGGACATCTTATTACTCTTTGAGATTTTATTCTATATAATTTACATTTCAGTATTTTTCAAATTAATTTACTGGTTCATAATTCTTGACTTCCTTAACTTTTAAAACTTTCCTCTGTTTTACTAATGTTTTTCAGCCACTCACAAGAATGGTTACTTCCCAGGTCTATTAATATTTAATATGGCTTTATGTACATGGCCTCAAACTTTGAAATCCCTGTCTCTGACCACAGCCTTTTATTTGCCCCTGCACTCAATCAGCCCCTTACTTCAACTGAACACATGTTTTGCCCTTAGGTTCAACTCTTGTCTGTTACTGATCATCCTAGTGTAGAGTCTCCCATTGCTCATTTGTCCTCTAAACTACATCGCAGTCTTTTTACTTCCGAACTCACAAATACCTTAAAATTCCACCAAATTGTCTGCTTTTGATTGTCAGTTCCACCATTTGCTGCTCTGTTCCTTTAGTCAAGGTAGTTAATTTTTCAGTCTCCCAGTTCATCTGCTAGGTGGGAGTTATAAAATACCTCTCTCCTAGGCTTGCTGTGAGGAGTAAATGAGATTACACTTGTTAGGGTGGAACAGTGCCTGGACCATACTGCTTGATACATATTGATATTATTTTGTTCCTTAACTCTTAACTTGACAAGTCACAAACTTGGGTAAATTCTGCTGCCCATTTTCTTATTACTTATGAATCACTGAGTATTGTTGCAGTGTAATCTTATATTTTAGCTCTACCACAAGTTACTGTTAAAATGTTATGTAATATTATATTATGTATTTTTACATAGGAAAAATATAGATCATAATGTTTATCATCCAAATTGGGACACATCTGGGAGAAAAGAAGGTGCTATTAGCATGACCCTGATTATGTCTTTGGCACAATGTTATCCTATTGTTATAAGAGCAAAACTGGGTGGTAAATATGCTCCATGGTCTATTTTTGTAAC
The DNA here is from genome assembly GCA_004363435.1 of Platanista minor. Lineage (NCBI taxonomy): Eukaryota > Metazoa > Chordata > Mammalia > Artiodactyla > Platanistidae > Platanista > Platanista minor. The sequence continues at coordinate 39,397 of RJWK010012386.1, forward strand.
TTCTTATTAGCTAATGTTGGGGAGGAAAAATAATTTTCCCTCTACCCCTCTAGATTCTTGACTGAGATACCCCCTGTGATAAACAAGAAATGAACAGGAGAAAAATAAATGTAATTAAGTAAGTATTGGGACCCCAAAATATGAGAGCCTCTGACAGTTAGGCTGCTGAGGTTTTTATATGCCATCCTGAGCTAAGGAGAAGAGGGCAGGAGTCTGGGACTTCAAAGGAAAGGAAGGCAATTCACAGGAAGATGGAAAGAGCAAATGTTTGGTAAATAAGTAATTGTCATGCCATGCAGAGACAAAGGGACACCAAGAGAAAGGTGGACAAACAGGCCTTGCTAAATTCACCCCAGTTTATTACACTTAGCTCATATTCTTTGCTATTATCTCAGATAATAGTTCTCTTCTTGCTACAAGCCCTCTAAATCTTTCAGGCACTTAAGGGAATGATAAAGAAAACTTCCTGAGTTTTCTCCTTCTTAAAAATATTCAATCCAGGGCTTCCCTGGTGGTGCAGTGGTTGAGAGTCCGCCTGCCGATGCAGGGGACACGGGTTCGTGCCCCGGTCTGGGAGGATCCCACATGCCGCGGAGCGGCTGGGCCCGTGAGCCATGGCTGCTGAGCCTGCGCGTCCGGAGCCTGTGCTCCGCAACCGGAGAGGCCACAGCAGTGAGAGGCCCGCGTACTGCAAAAAAAAAAAAAAAGAAAAATTTCAGTCCAAAATAATCCTTATGCCGAGTGAGACATATTTTGGGGTGGTAAATTTTGCTCCCCTACACTATCTTTCTTTTTCCTTTTAAATTAGAGAGGATATGGGCAATATGGCTGTTCAGGCTGAACATATAGGTAGTTGCAATGCAAGTGAAACAGTTCACAGTCCTCACCTAAGTGGTGAAATCGCCAAGGAGAGTTTGTTAGTGGGGTCTTAGCTACACTGCCCTGTGGAATGTTCTTTTCTAACATGATCTTCATAGAGCTCTAGTCCCTAATATGTGCTTTGTACATATCCACTTTACCTCCACGATGTTCAGGTGATAAAGACCATCACTGATTTCAGGATGTGGTCTCAATCACTCCACAGTCACTGTATTGATAAAAATTTTGTCTGACCCCTTAGTCACATCTGACTTATATCTTTTTTTTTTTTTTTTTTTTTTTTTTGGCGTTATGCGGGCCTCTCACTGCTGTGGCCCCTCCCTTAGCAGAGCACAGGCTCCGG
>RJWK010012387.1:0-40516 GCA_004363435.1 Platanista minor
AGAAAATGCCCTTTACTACCAGTCAGGGGGCTTGGCTGGCATCTGCCTGTGGGGTGCTGGCTCTAATGTGGGGACCAGGGGTGACCATCGCATAGAGAAGGGCTGATTTTGGGGGGGGGCGGGGGGGGGCGGCCTCCCAGAGTCCCAGGAAGGTCCGCTCACCCCATCCCTGCTCTCTCTGGCCTTGTCCCTGCAGAGCTGGCCACGGTGGTGCGGCGCTTCTCCCAGACGGGCATCCAGGACTTTCTGACGCTGACCTTGACTGAGCAGACCGGGCTCCTGTATGTAGGGGCCCGGGAGGCCCTGTTTGCCTTCAGCGTGGAGGCTCTGGAGCTGCAGGGAGTGGTGAGAGGTGGGGGAGCGGGAGGCACGCGGGGGTGAGAGAGGCAGGACCCGGAGGGGCTTCGCTTGGCCAGGCTGCCCCCTCGGCTCAGCTGCCCCCCACCCCATTCTCCTCGGTGAGCGTGTTGCTTCCCCCGAGTCTGCAGCACTTACTGGGTCCACCGCGTTGGGGCAGCTGGGGCTTCTGACCTCTGCTGGAATAAGCTCGCAGAGAGTGGGGACCGTGTCTTCTCACTTGGCTTCCCCACGTTGCTGCCATGGGCTGTGCTAGTAGCACGTGCCCCGTATGTACCTGTGACGTTGCTGACGTGTCCCCTCCCCGTCCCCAGATCTCATGGGAGGCGCCAGCTGAGAAGAAGGCCGAGTGTACCCAGAAAGGGAAGAGTAACCAGGTGGGTGCTTGGGACACTGCTGGCGGGGGCGGGGGGCACGGTGCACACTCTTTCCCCAGAGCCCCCTTTGTCCCAGTGCTGGTCTGGGTCCTTGTGTCCCCATGTCCCGGGCCCTCATACCTTAACTGATGCCTCTCTCTCCCCAGACGGAGTGTTTCAACTTCATCCGCTTCCTGCAGCCGTATAACGCATCCCACCTGTACGTCTGCGGTACCTACGCCTTCCAGCCCAAGTGCACCTACATTGTGAGTGCCGCTCCTCTCCCCAAGCCCCTCGACCACCCCCCGTCGCCTCCTCATCGCCTCTTGCCTTCCCCTAGGACATGCTCACCTTCACCCTGGAGCGTGGTGAGTTCGAAGATGGCAAGGGGAAGTGTCCCTATGACCCAGTTAAGGGCCACACCGGCCTCCTTGTGGGTGAGTGGCTGTCCCGCTGCAGGTTGGGGGTTCCCCCAGGACTTGTTCCCACTCTGGGGCCGTGTGGCCTGAGTGCAACTGCACCTCGCTTCTGGTCCGGCTGACCCCCTGTCTCCCGTAGACGGGGAGCTGTACTCGGCCACGCTCAACAACTTCCTGGGCACGGAGCCCGTCATCCTGCGGAACATGGGGCCGCACCACGCCATGAAGACGGAGTACCTGGCCTTCTGGCTCAACGGTGAGCCCCGAGGAGCCTGCCAGCCGACCGGGCAGCCGTGGGTGGGAGGCGCCGCAGGGGCCCAGCGCCCGGGCTGACCCTCCTCCCCTTCCCGTAGAACCGCATTTCGTGGGCTCCGCCTACATCCCGGAGAGCGTGGGCAGCTTCACGGGGGACGACGACAAGGTGTACTTCTTCTTCAGCGAGCGTGCCGTGGAATACGACTGCTACGCCGAGCAGGTGGTGGCCCGCGTGGCCCGAGTCTGCAAGGTACAGACCCCCGCGGCGAGCTGCGCTGGGAGCGCGGCGGGCGGCCCCGGGAGCGCGGCGGCCCGGCGGGGCTGACCGGCAGTGTCCCCTCGCTGTCCCCCAGGGTGACGTGGGGGGCGCGCGGACGCTGCAGAGGAAGTGGACCACGTTCCTGAAGGCGCGGCTGGTGTGCTCAGCGCCCGACTGGCAGCTTCACTTCAACCAGCTGCAGGCGCTGCATACCCTGCAGGATGCCTCCTGGCACAACACCACCTTCTTCGGGGTTTTTCGGGCGCGGTGGTGAGTTGGCCGGGGGCCCTTAGGGGTGGGGGGGGGAGCAGCAGGTCCGCAGGTCGGGTCTGACAGGGACAGGCCTTGGGGGGTGTCCCGAGAGCCAAGGGGGATGTTAGGCGCCTGCCCTTTTCCAGAGCCCCCCACGGGAGGCGGGCCGTGCTCTGTCCCCGGCGGCACTCGGAGCCACCGTCACATCACGTGGGCCCGTGACCTTCTTGTGCTTGAGCCCTGCCTCCCCGCTGCATGCCCGGAGCTGTGGTCGCCCCAGGCCTGACCCTGGGGGGCCCTCCCTTGCTGTGACAGGGGCGACATGGACCTGTCAGCGGTCTGTGAGTACCAGTTGGAAGAGATCCAGAGGGTGTTCGAGGGGCCCTACAAGGAGTACCATGAGCAAGCCCAAAAGTGGGGCCGCTACACCGACCCGGTACCCAGCCCACGGCCCGGCTCGGTGAGTCACCCAGGGCAGGCGCGCTTGTGTCCTCCTCTCTGGTTCCATTGTTCCCTCCGGGCTGATAGCTCCCCCCACCCCACCCCGCCCCCAGTGCATCAACAACTGGCACCGACGCCACGGCTATACCAGTTCCCTGGAGCTGCCAGACAACACCCTCAACTTCATCAAGAAGCACCCGCTGATGGAGGAGCAGGTGGGGCCTCGGTGGGGCCGGCCCCTGCTGGTGAAGAAAGACGCCAACTTCACCCACCTGGTGGCCGACCGGGTCACGGGGCTTGATGGAGCCACCTATACAGTGCTGTTCATCGGCACAGGTGGGCCCAGGGGGCACGGCCTTGGCCGCTGGGGACTGGGCGAAGGCCTGTGTGCCCCTGGCGGGGAGAGCCTCTTGCCCTTTTCTTTACACCTGTCCTCCCCCACCACCCCCCCCCACAGGAGATGGCTGGCTGCTCAAGGCCGTGAGCCTGGGGCCCTGGGTCCACCTGATTGAGGAGCTGCAGGTGTTTGACCAGGAGCCGGTGGAAAGCCTGGTCCTGTCGCGGAGCAAGGTAGTAATCAGGCCCCACCCACCACTGTCCCCAGGCCTCCCCTGGTCATGTGCTTGGCCGGTACAGGGGTGGGGAGATGCCTGAGCCACCTCGGGTAGCTTGGAGCAGGTCCCAGGAATGAGAGCACTAACGGAATCCGCGCTCTGCGGGCGTTATATTTTATATATAGCCTGGTCCTGGCAGCCGGGCGTTATGTTTTATATATAGCCTGGTCCTGGCGGGGCTGCGTTCCCAGAACGGGGCCTTGGCAGCTGCTCTGTGCACTTTCTTCAGGCCCCTCGGGGTCGCGCTGTGCCTCTTCTCTGCCGGTGCCACTGTCGGCCGGGCTTTGTGCTGTGTCGGTTCGTGATGCCCTCGTGATGTCGCCTTGCCGGACCGGCCCCCGTTGCCCTCCAGCCCTGGCCCCTGCCCCCGGCGGCTTCAGCTGTTCCCTGAAGTGCTGCTCTCAGCTTCTGCTCTCGCTCTACACTCTCTTCTGGCGTATCTGTGGCACCTTCACGCGCTTGCCTTTCACCACCTGTGGTGGCTCAAGTTGTTTCTCCAGAACGTGGAATGATGGCAGAAACAAAGTCTGTGGTTGAAGAAACACACAAATTGGCAATCACCATTCAAACAGAGGAAAACGCCTTATGCTCTGCTGGTGCTATTGTGAGGCTGACGGGTCCTGCGGAAACTGAACTTCCTGCGCTATTTATACTGTCCTGGAGTGAGTGAATGAGAGTGTGTGTGTGTGTGTGTGTGTGTGTGTGTGTGTGTGTGTGATTATATTTCTCGGCCTCACAGGTCTGCTGTTCCTTTCTAATAAGGTCACATCTGTAAGGTGCTTAGGATTGCGTTTGGCTTGTAGTAAGCCCTCCGTGCGTTCTCAGTCCTCAGATTTCCTTCCTCAGGACTTGAGCGCAGCCCCCTTTCTCTTTTGGGCCCCTTGTGCCCCCTGGCAACGGTCTGAGCCGCCCCCCAGGCCATGTCCGGGCCTGGCTCACCCCCATCCTGTGCTTCTCTGGCAGAAGCTGCTCTTTGCGGGCTCCCGCTCCCAGCTGGTCCAGCTGCCCCTGGCCGACTGTGTGAAGTACCGCTCCTGCGCTGACTGCGTGCTTGCTCGGGACCCCTACTGTGCCTGGAGTGTCAACACCAGCCGCTGCATGGCCGTGGGCGGCCACTCCGGGTGAGAGGGGCTCTGCGCATGCTGGGACCAGCAGGGAGGGGAGGGGGGTTGGAGCTGGGACAATGATGGCCTCTGCTTCTCCCACCAGATCCCTGCTGATCCAGCATGTGACAGTCTCAGACACCTCAAGCATTTGTAACTTCCGGGGCAGTAAGAAAGGTGAGCTGTTTTCTTAGTCCCCCTCCCAGGGCAGTGGGCCTTGGGCCAGAGCTGGAGTATCTGCATCTGCCCCCTGGCCTGGGTTTCCTGCACTGACTCTCTGCTCTGCTTTCTCTGCCGCTGCAGTCAGGCTCACGCCCAAAAACATCACGGTGGTGGCAGGCACAGACCTGGTGCTACCCTGCCGCCTCTCCTCCAACCTCGCCCACGCCCGCTGGACCTTCGGGGGCCGGGAGCTGCCTGCAGAGCAGCCCGGCTCCTTCCTCTACGACGCCCGGCTACAGGCCCTGGTGGTGATGGCCGCCCAGCCCCGCCACGCCGGGGCCTACCACTGCTTCTCAGAGGAGCAGGGGGCCCGGCTGGCTGCCGAAGGCTACCTGGTGGCAGTGGTGGCAGGCCCGTCAGTGACCCTGGAGGCCCGGGCCCCCCTGGAGAGCCTGGGGCTGGTGTGGCTGGCCGTGGTGGCCCTGGGGGCCGTGTGCCTTGTGCTGCTGCTGCTGGTTCTGTCCCTGCGCCGGCGGCTGCGGGAGGAGCTGGAGAAGGGCGCCAAGGCAGCTGAGAGGACCCTGGTGTACCCTCTGGAGCTGCCCAAGGAGCCCACCAGTCCCCCCTTCCGGCCTGGCCCCGAGACGGACGAGAAACTCTGGGACCCCGTGGGCTATTACTACTCGGACGGCTCCCTCAAGATCGTTCCTGGACACGCCCGGTGCCAGCCCGGCGGTGGGCCCCCCTCGCCGCCTCCTGGCATCCCCGGCCAGCCCCTGCCTTCTCCAACTCGGCTCCACCTGGGGGGTGGGCGGAACTCCAATGCCAACGGATACGTGCGCTTACAGCTGGGAGGGGAGGACCGGGGCAGCCTTGGGCACCCGCTGCCCGAGCTCGCCGACGAGCTGAGACGCAAACTGCAGCAGCGCCAGCAGCTGCCGGACTCCAACCCCGAGGAGTCCTCGGTGTGAGGGGACCCCTCCGGCGGGGCGGCGTGGGAGGCGCGGCTCCTACTTTTGCACAGGCACCAGCTACCTCAGGGACATGGCACGGGCACCTGCTCTGCCCCGGACGGACCCTGCCCGGCACCGCCCGGCCATGAGGACCTGCTCTCTCAGCACGGGCACTGCCATTTGGTGTGGCTCACGGGGGCACCAGCCTCACAACAGAGGGCACCTTCCTCCTCTGTGAGGGGCTGTGAATCACAGACACACGGGACCCCAGCAGCCAAAACCTTTCAAGGTGGAAGTTGGAGATGTGGGTGTGTTTGTGTACATACATGTGTGTCTGTGGACGTGTGCACGTGTGTGTGTGTGTGTGGGTGTGTGTGTGGGTGTGGGTGTGTGACATAGTCTTCCTGTTTCTGTCAAGTCTTCCTTTGGCCTGGGGTCCTCCTGGTGGGTCACTGGAGCTATGAAGGGGAAGGGGTTGTATCACTTTGCCTCTCCTACCCACCCTGTCCCGAGTGGGGGGCAGCCATGTACATACGGGGGTGGGCTGGGCAGGGTGCTGTGCCCCTTTGGGGGAGTCCAGGGCTCTGGGGTGGGCCTGGGCCTACTCCCGGGGCTGTGAATGTTTTCAGGGTTGGGGGAGGGAGATGGAGCCTCCTGTGTGTTTGGGGGAAGGGTGGGAGGGGCCTCCCGCTTGGCCCTGGGATTCAGTGGTATTTTATACTTGTCCTCCCTGGCAGGGCTGGGAAAGGTGGTGTGGGGGGAGGGGGAGGGGGAGGGAAGGAGAGGGCGGGCATGCTGTGGATACGGCACATCCTCTCCCAGCCCCAGGAGGAGGACTTCTCACAGTGTAACTTATTGTGTCCCCGCGTATTTATTTGTTGTAAATATTTGAGTATTTTTATATGGACAAATAAAATGGAGAAAATGAAACTGCTCCTGTCACAGAGATAAGACATTTGGGCCAGAACCTTCTGGGTGCCAAGAGGGAGACTCCCTGTGGGTTGAGTGGGGCTGGACTGCCCCCCTTCTCAGTCCTGGGGCAGCCGCCCTCTCCTTCAGTGGTCCCCCTCCTGCCTGCGCCCCTCTCTGGAGGGGGGACAGCCCAGGCGCCAATGTTTTCCCACAGTGGTGGTTCAGGCTGGGAGCCAGACCAGGGCCACAGCCTCTTGAGAGCCAGCCTTGGCTTCTGGCCAAAGGGCGAAGTCAGGGCACGGGGAATAGAAGCAGGAGAGGGGGAGGGGCCTGGCTTCCCAGAACTCTGGGAAGGGGAAATGGGAGTGAGGGGGCCGAGGAGGGGACTTCCTAGAAGCAGCTTACGGTGGTGTGGGCTGGCTCGTGTGAGGATGGGCCTCCCAACCTGCTTAGGGGAGGAAAGATGACTTCCAGCCTTTAGCCTCCAGACTGTTAGCCTTGAATGCTTCAGCTACACGCCGTAGAGAACTTTCCCCGTTGTCACCCGGTGGGCACCAAGCCCCTGTCCTACGGAAGCAGCCGTGCAGGGCCCAGATATTTGTAAGAAAAACAGGAACCCACCTGGGTTCTATAATTCACGCCCACACACAGAGGCAGCCAGTCCTCTGTACCCTTGACCGGGCCGGGGGTGCCTGCTGTGGCTGGAATAGGCTGCTGCCGGGCGTCCTGCTGTTAAGAGAGGGCTGGCATCTGCTGACTTGAGCACGCCACGCTTCCTGCACGGTCACTAACCCACAGCCCAGAGAATGTCTTGATACAAGAAGGGTGATTCGGTAAACTAGGTGCCCACTGTGGGGTTGAGGGTTCCAGGCCCTTTTCCCTGCCCCCGCGGGCCTACGTGCAGGTGCTCCCAGCGGCAGGATAGGTCAGGACTACCTGCCTCCCACGGGGTTTTAAAAAGTGAGCAGGAGGGGCGAGAGGAGGGAGGGTGTCGCGCGGCCTTTCAAGTGGTCACAGCGCTGCCGCGGTGACCCGTCTTCCTGGGCCCGCGTGGTGGGGGAAAAAGGGGGGGAAAGGACCTTGGGGTGCTCCCGGAGACCCCCTGCCCTGGGCAGCCCGGTGGGACGAAGAGAACCTGGAAGGGCGCCACATAAATGCTCCAGACCAACCCCGCCCCCGCCCCCGCCCCCGCCCCACTGGGTTCCAGCGGTCGCGCCCCGGCCTCCGCTTAGCCTGGGACGCCCTCGCGTGGCCGCTTCGGGCGGTCGCGGCCGGGCACCCCCCTCCCCCCCAGGTCCCACCCCACCGCCGCGATTGGCTCCCGGGATCGGACCCAGACGATTGATTGGTCGGCCCCGTGGCTCGTGCGGACGCCGAGTGGTCAGACCGGGCGGGTGGGCAGCGCTGCGCCCGCCCCGCCCCCCGAGGCCGCGCCAGCGCCCGTGCCCGTGACCTTACCCGCGGCCGCGCCCGCCAGCGGGTGGGAGGGCGCCGAGGGAGGCATGGCGCAGCCGCGTCCCTGCACCGAAGGCCCCTGCTGCTCCCGCCCCAGCGTGGCTCCCGGCGTGCAGCAGACGCTGGACGAGATGGACTTCGAGAGGGGTGAGGCGGGCGCGCGGCCCTACCGGCCCGGCGCCTTCCGGCGTCCCCAGGCCCCCAGGGCAAAGGAGGTGGCCGAGAACCGGGGCCCAGAGGGGGAGGCAACCCGGGGACCTAGTCGGAGCATTGGCGGGCAGTGGGCTCACCGCTCCCGCGTAGTGAGAGCCCGCCAGCGACCCGGCGGGAGCTCGGCATTAGAAACACCGGCTCGCGTGCAGGTCGAGAAACAGGCTTTGGTTTCAGGAACTTTCCCTAATGGTGCGGCTGGGCCCGGCTCCTCACCTGGTGCGACCCCGGGACACCCAGTCCTGCTCCCGGGTCTGCTCCTGGGCAGCAGAGCCTGCAGCCAGGGTATTGCACCCACCCCGAGGGGACGGAGCTTCAGACCAGGGGGGCTGCGTGTGGGCACTGCAGGCGTGAGATAACGGCAGAGATGGCCTCGAGGCAGGCGATGTCATCCCTACCTGTGGGCTCAGCGGGGTAACTCTTTTGCCCCAGACTATCCTTGCTGCTGCACTCGCCACACACACCCCGCCCTGGCTTTGTGCACAGAGCCTGGCTCTGTCTGGTTTCTCACCGTGCGCACGGCCGACTTTGCTCCAGACGCTGCTCGCTCAGGCGTTCCAGCCAAAGCCCCTGAGTTGTGGGACGGTTCTGAGGACTCTCGGGATTCCACAGATGGGGTGACTGTTCACCACTTTGGCTGTGGTTTTCACTTTGCGCTGGCACCTGGCAATGCCCTTTTCTTCCTTTTGACTGTGGCTATATATTCAAACATCTTAAACAGTACTTTATCCAACACTGGTGTGTTTGCAGCGGGAAGAAGGGTGACTGCGTCTGCCCAATCGCCTGTCCTGGTTAGACAAGCCCCTTGTCTGTCTTGCTCACAGCGATGTCGCCAGCACCCAGCACAATCCTTGACACAGAGGAGGTGCTCATGTTAACATTTGTTGAACCCATGAATTTCCATTTTATAGAAGAGAAAACAAGAGGTCAGGAGGTAAAGGGAGCGCTGGAAGCCCCCAGTTATTCAGCGTTATTCAGTGCTCGGGTTGTCCTGCAGGAATCTGGTCTGCAGCCCTGAATGGCGACCTGTGCCGAGTGAAGTATTTAATCCAGAAGGCAGCGGACCCCAGCCAGCCCGACTCTGCCGGCTACACTGCTCTGGTGAGCTGGGGATGAGCCTCATTGGGTTCCTGCTCTCTGAGGGTGGGGAGCGGATGATGTGTGCATTTTTTCTTCTCCCAACTTTTCCTCCTCTCCCAGCAGGGTTTCTGTTTAAGCATCACGTGAACCTGGGGTTTTTTTTAATTAGCATAAGTGCTTTGCATTAATTGTTTAACTTCATTCTCATAACGATTCTGCGAGGTAGGAATGGTTATTATCCCCACTTTCCAGTGGTGGAAACCAAAGCTAGGAATGAAGGCTCACCCTGGTCACCCAGGTGCCGGAGGGGGCACCCTCCGCCGGGGTTCTGCCCCCTGACCCTGGCTCTGTTCCCCACAGCACTATGCCAGCCGCAACGGGCATTATGCCGTGTGCCAGTTCCTGCTGGAGAGCGGGGCCAAGTGTGATGCCCAGACCCACGGGGGAGCCACCGCTTTGCACCGGGCCAGCTACTGTGGGCACACGGACATCGCCCGGCTCCTGCTATCGCACGGCTCCAATCCCAGGCTGGTGGACGACGACGGCATGACCAGTCTGCACAAGGTGGGTCCCCTCTTGGAAGTTTCACAGGTTGCAAGAACTTGTCTTCTCTCATTAGAAAAGCTATAACATGGGACTTCCCTGGCCGTCCAGTGGTGAGGACTCAGCACTTTCACTGCCGTGGGCCCAGGTTCAATCGCTGGTCGGGGAACTAAGATCCCGCAAGGTGTGGCCAAAAATAAAAGAGTAAAAGTTATAACACATTCACTGTAGAAAACATGGGGACAACGGCAAAGCATAAAGTAGAAAATTGAAATCAGTTGTAACCTCAGTGCTCACCTCTCGTCACTTTAGGGTTAACGTGTAATTTTCCAGCACGTAAATTAGAGCTAAACGTATGGTGTCCTTTTCTTTTCCTTCCCCTTAATGACGTGTCCTCAGTGCTTTTCCACGTAGTTTTCTGAAACTCGCACCCACTCTTGCCTATCCCTCTAGTCTACTTTCCACACTGTGATCAGAGTGATCGTTTAATTAAATGTTTTCTGACTAGAAACACCTACCCGCTGTGAACGGTTTGAGGAGTACAGAACGTCTACCGTGGACACGAGTTTCCCTCCCCGCCCCGATCCCTGGTCCCTCGTCCCTTAGTCTTCCCTTCCCTCCCTTAAGGCATCCCCTTTTACCAATTTCTTGTGCATCTTTGAGACGCAGTTGACGCATACTTACGGCCTATGTGTGCAAACCTGTTCCTCTGTTAGCCCCGCTGATTTTCTCCCAGAGTGATGGTTTCAAAAGCAGTTCTGACCATGCCATGCCTTAGAGTCCTTCGGAGGCTTGCTTTTACCAAGTCCTTAAGCTGGTTTACAGGCCCTCTGGGGTCAGCCCCTGCCTACCTGGCCAGCTTGTCCTTGCCCCGCTAGTCATCTTCAGCCTCTTGAACCTTCAGTTTGTCTATCACTTGCAGGCCATAGACAACATCTCTTCCCATCTGGATGCCTCACATCAGCCTTTTCCCTCTGACTTGTGTCTGTCCTTCCTTCTGGATTGCACCTTCTACATCACGCCCTCATAGAGCCTTCCCATTTCCTCAGAGGAGGACAGCGCACGCACCTGGATGCTGCTTGACTTCTGACTCCTCTCCCCCTTGAAATTCCCTGTGTGAGCTCCGTCTCACTGGAGGCAGCTGGGATTGATCCTGTGTCCTGCTGTGGCCTCAGCACTGAGCTCAGGTGCTGAGTGAGCAGCTGGGGGTTTTTTTGTTTTGAGACCCTTGCTGGTTGGAGAGGCAGGTTGCTCGTTTCTCAGTGGTCTAAACTGGTGTTGGCTTGAGTGTTTCACTGCCACAGCTCACATGATGGGTGTTGATAGGCAGGACACTGCCATGGATGGACCTAGCTGGTGTCACCCGCACTTGGCGGCATTCTCGTGAAATTGAGGGAATGCATGTGTGTGAGGAATATGAATCGTCCCTGCCTTCCAGCTTGCTTGCCTCCCTCCCTTCCTTCTGCAAACATTGGCACTTTTTTTTGCCAAAAATTATTTGGAATTCATCTTAGAACTGCTCACAACACACTATTGCCTGAATTGAAGCAGTAAAATTGAGAATCCCAGGTCTGTACTCATCAAGATAATATTTATGCTGAATAAAGATTTAGATTCAAATTTGAGATGGTGTTTGGTACTAACATTAACTTTTGATACTTTTCAGGAGCCCCCGTAGCCCTTTAATTTGTCTCTTGGGAGGAGTAGGGAATATAGTGATATGACATAGCTGTTGAGAGTTTGGACTCTGAGGTCAGACAGACCTGGCTTAGAATTCCCCATGCTGCCACATTAGCTCTGTGACCTTGGGCGAGTTACTCAACTTTTATAAGCCTCAGTTTTTTCATCTATAAAGTGGAAATAATGATACTTTCAACCTCTGATGGTTATTGTAAAAGTTAAGTGAGGTAATCTATGTAACTCACTTAACACTGTTCTTTTTTGGAGGATGTAGGTTAGAAATTGACATCAAGATTGGGATCGTTGATCTCCGAGGGGACGAGGAGAAAGCTGGGTACTGGGCCTGTTTCTCTCCGCTCTTCAGAGAGTTCCCAGAGGGCAGCGGCCGTGTCTGATGTGTCTTGTGTCCACGGCACCTGGCACCCTATAGACAATCTGAATGTTTGTAAAGTTGCTTAGAGATCCAAGGTTCTGTCCTTGTTCTTAATGTGCAGGCCTGGGCAAAGAAGCATGGCCACTGAGCAAAGGACACAAGGAAGAAAAGCTCAAGCTGACTGCCCAAGTGGCACCAGGGTGCCCCACCACCCTGCAGCACGTCATTGCAGTTTGGCAGGGGTCAGGGGAAACCGGCTCAGACGGCCAGCGCCTCCATTTCCACGAGACCTTTTCTCGGACCAAAAGGGCCCCAGAAGTGGAGCAAGAAAGAACAGGGCCCAGTGGGGTACGGCTTTTGATCGGGGCCTCTCTCCCCACAGGCCGCCGAGAAGGGTCACGTGGACATTTGCTCCCTCCTCTTGCAACACAGCCCAGCCCTGAAGGCCGTCCGGGACCGGAAGGCACGACTCGCCTGTGACCTGCTGCCCTACAACAGCGACCTGCGGGACCTGCTGGCCAGCTGAGTCTCCCCGCTCCTGTCACGGGCTGCGTGTGGGGTACACGGACTAGCCCTCCAAGCCCCCGCCTCCGTCAGCGCCCGAGCCGCAGGGTGGGATCCTGAGGCTGGAGGACCCCGGAGGAGCCCCATTCTGGCCACTGGGGAAGCAAGGGCGGTGATTTGGTGAGGCTGCCAGTGCTCCAGCCTGGACAGATGACTGTATTCTAAATTAGTTCATGTGGAAACATCTCTCTGTTTGGAAAAAATAAAGTTATATCCTTATCTCATCCCATGCACAAAAATAAATTTCGAGAAAAGACCAAAATCTGAAGATACAGAAGTATGTAAGCATGAGAAGAAACTGTGGAATATGTGACAAATGAATAGCTGCTTTCTAGCCGAGTGACCTTGGTCCAAGTCACTTTACCCATCTGTCCTGCGTCATTTTTTTTTTTGCCTCGTGGCGGGCAGGATCTTAGTTCCCCTGACCAGGGATCAAACCCGTGCCCCCTGCAGTGGAAGCGCAGTCTTAACCACGGGACCTCCAGGGAAGTCCCTTGCGTCCTCATCTCTAAGGTGAGAGTGACTACAGTGGGGCTGCCTCGGAGTCCACTTGGGGGTGAGATGAGTGAATATCTGGGGAGTGCTGGGGAGGGCGCCTGGCACCATGCGGGCAGCGTATGGGAGCTCCCACCTCCCCAGAACCTGACCAACACTTGCGTTTATAGTAATTTCATTCATCTTAACCGTCTGATAGACTACAAAGTGCTACTGTTTTGTTGCATCGCTAATTGCTAGTGAGGTTGAACACCTGTCTTCTGTGACCTTCCTGTCTGTACCCTTTGTCCATCTAAAATTTTTCTCTTTTTTGATTCATAGGAGTTATTTATGTATTCTGGATATTGATCCTTTGTTATATATTTGTTTTTATCTGTTCTTGGAAATTGGTTACCGCCGGTGTGGACGGCAGTTTGGCAATATCTATTAAAATTTAAGTGAACGGGGCCAATACATTGATTTCTCTGTAGGTCCCTAGAGAAATATTCATCTGTGTGCACAAAGTTGTTTGCTTTTGGGGGTTTTTTTTGGCCTCACCAAACGGCTTACGGGATCTTAGTTCCCCAACCAAGGATCGAACCCATGCCCCCTGCGGTGGAAGCGCTGAGTCCTAACCGCTGGACCACCAGGGAAGTCCCCAAAGATGTTTATTTACAGAGGCATTTTCAAAAATGTGGATTGGAGCATGGGGTGTAATGTAAAAAAAAAAAAAAAAAAAAAAGAAAGAAATGCAGAGATAACCTTAAGTGTTCGCAGCAGGGGTACGGTGAGGTTCTGGCGCTTTGAGTGTAGCATACGCTAATGTGGAAAGAGTGCTGAGTCATGATTACATAAAGTCTGTAGAAACATGTAGGTGCGTACACACAACACACAGGAGGAGCATGAGGAAGCCATGTGTTAAACTGTACCCATGGCTTCCCCAGGCTCCATGGCAAGAGTACTTAACCAAGGGGATCCTGAGCTTGATTTGCTATGTTTGGATTTTTTTTACCAGAAGTAAATTTTGTCTTTGATAAGTTATACCAGTATTAAGTTAACACCAGTGAGTTTCATGTGAATACCAGTAAGTCTCCTGCTGAGAATTTCTGATGCAGCCCGTCGGTGCCCTTGCCCTCGGGCGTTGGAGGAGAGGAGCCTCTGTTTGGCAGGCAGTGGAGTCCAGAGCTGAAGTCCTGCTTGTTCTTGTCGGTTTCCCCTCACTCTCCTCCAGGTAACGGTTTCCCTCCTGAGGACCACCGGCAAGAATCACCTTTGACAAAAACACCCTGGAGCATAAGGATGGAGTTTCTCTCAAAAGCTCTGGGCTCCCTGGGTCTCAGAGCTTGGAAGCAGTCACCAAGAAGCCAGCTGTGGGTGGGGCCTTGGGCTGCCCTGGATCCATGGTTCTCCCTCCCACTGGCTCGTCCTGGTCATCTCTGCTCATGTTGCTCCGAGTCTTACTCACTAGGAAATCTGATAGCTAGTGAATAAGACTCCAGAATCGGAGTGACACGAGCAATCAGATTTCCCTTCAAAGGTCAAGGCAGAATTCGAGGCACAGCTGGGTGGAAGACGTGCTTGGTGTCTTAGGGAGAATTAGGAAGTTTGGCTTTGGTAGCTGCAGACTGATTGCTTTGCAACTGGATTAATGGTTAACGTTCATACTTGGACCTGGAGCGGATCTGAGCCTCACCTTCCTGGCGTAGGGCATCTCCGTGCCCAGGCCCACCAGGGACCTGGTGGGGGACCTGCGTGTCGGCCGTGGGAGGCTCTTCAAGAGGCATGAGGGGCTGATGACGGGCTGGGCTTGGCTTCTGATGGTGGCCTAGCTTAATCGTTGACCTTGACCATCACAGTGGTGAGGGAGCAGGGTGGGTATCTGGGGAAGGAAACCACCACCAAGAGCAGCCCAGGTGGCCTGGAAACTGGCCGGGAGTTGGGAAATCACTTGATCTCCTCCTGTAGCAGCCAGGAAGCTTCTTGAGGCAGAGGTCGGCCTCTTGTGCCTGTCCTTTAGAGGTCCTCTTTAGGAGTCTAGCTTCCTTTTGCCAGGGCAGTTGGGCTGGGTCTCCCGGGGTCTCAGGCAGCCAGACCTACAGCAACGTGGAGGCTCACTTCTTTTTCTCAAGGGCATCTACACTTAGGAGAATGGGAGCTATTTCCCCCTGAACCTGGGCTGGTGGCCCAGCACCCAGGATGTGTCTGTATTGGTTGAATCACTTCTGAGTAGGCGCAGGGGCGATGGCACAGGTGCAGGATCGGGGGTGTCTGAGGATGCAACTGACTCAGCTCAAAACAGCTCTTTCTCCCGCGCCCGCAGTGGGCTGTGTGCCCACACCGGTACTTTGGTGGGTGTTACGGAGCCACGGAGTTGTCTGGCCGGGGCCCGAGCCTCTGCCCTGCCCCCCCCCCCACCGGCCCCCGACAGCTCTCCTATAAAAGGGCTGAGCTGCTGGGCTCCTCTCACTGGGGGGCGTGAAGAGAAGGGGGGGGGCCATAGACTTTGTCAGCATCCAGCAGTTGCTGAGGACGTGGAGCGGAGGCCAGGCAGTGGTCTGGGCACCCCCAGACCGTCTCAGCAGAACGCGGAGGCCAGGCAGCTCCTTTCTGGTGCCTGAGGAGGTTTTAGGAGTAGAAACCTGTAGTTCTCTTCCGGCCTGGCTGCCTGGTTCTCGTGTGAGGTGGTGAGGGGCCAAGGAGCAAGAGAGAGACATCGTGAGAAAGGCGTCTGGCGATGGTAGACAGGAAAATCCTTGAGTGTAGTGGGTTTTGCCCTGGACTGTGATGGCCAAAGAGGAACGGGAAGTGGCAGGTTACGCCGGAAGACACAAGTGTGGCTGGGTGTTGGCTGAGCTCAATTGTGTTGATGGTCTTTGCTGGGGAAATGGTCTGGAGGGTCTGGCTGCCTTGGCTGGGGACAAGCAGACGGGCGCTCGAGTTCCCTGGGCAGTGAGAGAAGCAGGCACACCAGTGACACTTTGGGATGTCTGTTGTGACGGACGGGGCATGGAGGGTAGCGAGGCCCGGGGCGTCACTTTGCCCCACAAGCCTCACTGCGGGCCAGGGCCCTGCTGGCCGCAGCCCAGGACAGCCGCCGCTGGGAGGTGGGTTGCTGGGCCCAGGAAGTGTTAGGCTGCCTGAGTTTGCTTTAGAAGGGAATGGAATGTAGTTCTACGTGGCTGGAAGCCCTAGGCTCTGCCATCGTTTCATTCCAGCCTTTTCTCTCCCCTCAACGTGCTTATTCCTCAGGGTTCCCCAGCTGCTGAATCTTGGGGGCTGGGGGCCGGGGGGGGAAGAAAAGAATGGACCATTGTTTGCTGGGATCTGCCCTAAGCACAGCCCCGGTAAGTCATTTCATCTTTATAGCTCCAAGAGATAAGCGCTAGTTTTGCCCCATTTTATTATGAAGAAACATAGCTTCACGAAGAGCCAAAATTTGAACGTAGGAATTCAGAATTTTATCCGGGAGGCATCTCCTCTATCCCCCCGGGCTTGGGGTCCGGTGGCAGTGTGGTGTGATCGGGTAGGAATGTAAGGACAACAACCCACGAGGGAGGCCCTGAGCTCACCTGGACGCAGCCCAGCAGCATAAATAGATGTGGCGTCAGGCCCAGGCCGCAGGGTTCCTGCTGACAGGACACAGTGAGCAGCAGTCAGCCCCCAGGCCTCGGGCGCTGCTGCAGGTGGTGAGAGCCAGCGACAAGCACGGGGGTCAGGGAGCCGGCCGGGGCTCGCTCTGCCATGGAGCTTTCAGAGGGGTCAGGCCAGCTCTCAGATCCACATCCAGATCACTAATCTCTCTGTACATCAGCTCCTGGCAGGACTCCCCTGTCTGGCACAGTTGTGTTTTTTAAGGGCTCCTCCTAATTTTTCTGATTCTTTGTCTGTTCCTATAGGTAAGTGGAGAGAGTCGAAAGGAAAGCATTGGGATGTGGACATGGAGTGTCTGATCCTGGAGGCTGGGGGCCCAGGAGGCCAAGGCCTGGGAGAGGCAGGAACCGGACGAGGAGAGGAGGACAGTGAGTGGCAGGGGGCAGGGGACACGGGCAGGTGGAGCAGGGGGGCTGCGAGCCTGGGGCTCGGGGGCTGACAGCCTGGGCGCGGCGCTTCTGCGGCTGGGAAGACGAGGGTAAGAACAACCAAGAGCTGCCCCAGGGTTGCCGCGGCCAGCAGCCAATGGATGGCGTGGTCCTGTTTCTGCCCGCTTTCTGCCCCAGCTTGAAAGATTCAGCAGTCCCACAGCTAACTTGGAGAGCCTGGCTGACCTGGAAACGTTGGTTCGAAGATGGAGAGAAAAGCGACTGAAACGCAGAGTCCCCACCAGGGCACCCGGGCCTGAGGTCAAGGTGAGCGGGAAGGTGGGTGCGTGGGAGTGCCATACCAGGGCTGGAGTGCCTGAGCAGGAGCACCCCCCCCCCCGCCGCCCCCCGTCCCTGTGGGAGGCCTGGGGAGGAGTGACACTGCCGCTGTGGCTGCACAGCCCGCACCAGGGGGCCCTCCACCCCCGGCGTTGTTTTCCACGGCTGCTGCTGGCACCAAGTACCCCAAACTGCGGGCTTAAACAACAGCTATCTATGGTCGTCTCAGAGGCTGGAAGTCCAAGATCAAGGAGTCGGCAGGCAGGGTTGGTTCCTTCTGAGGCTCTGGGGGCGGATCCGTCCACACTTCTCCCCAGCCTCTGGGGTTGGTGATGTTCCTTGGCTTGTGGCCTCGTCGCCCCGATCTCTGCCTCTGAGCTCACGTGGCCTTCTCCCTGCCTGTGTGCCTGTGTCCAAAGGTCTGTCCCCTCTCGATAAGGACACCACTCGTATTGGACCAGGGCCCACCCTACTCCAGCATGACGGCATCTTAACTGATTACAGCTACAATGACCCCATTTCCAAATAAGGTCACGTTCTGAGGTACTGGGGTTAGGACTTCAACAATATGAACCTGGGCTGGGGGGCGGAACACAAGTCATTCCGTAACCCCACCCTGTACCTATTCAGTCAGAATCTTCTGGGGGCGAGTTTTGTTGTTGTTGTTGTTTAATTAACTTATGTATTTTTGGCTGCGTTGGGTCTTCGTTGCTGCGTGCGGGCTTTCTTTAGTTGCGGCGAGCGGGGGCTACCCTTCATTGCCGTGTGCGGGCTTCTCATTGCGGTGGCTTCTCTTGTTGCGGAGCACGAGCTCTAGGTGCACAGGCTTCAGTAGTTGTGGCACATGGGCTCAGTAGTTGTGGCTCGCGGGCTCTAGAGTGCAGGCTCAGTAGTTGTGGCACACGGGCTTAGTTGCTCCGCGGCATGTGGGATCTTCCCCGACCAGGGCGAGAACCCGTGTCCCCTGCATTGGCAGGCGGGTTCTTAACCACTGTACCACCAGGGAAGTCCAGGGGGCAAGTGTTTAAATCTATTACTTGTATAAGCCAACAGTGCGCTGGTCCTCCACCACCTCTTTGGAACCACTTGGCTAGACTGGTGAGGCTGTGTGTCCCAGAGGCCTAGTGTGGGGAGTGAGCTGGTCTCGTCCTTGAACTTAACCAGCCACAGCCCCTGGCCCAGCTGGAGCCCATGGACCTGGAGGCATTCCTGAAGGCAGCTGCTGAGAACCAGGAGGCCCTGACTGACAAGTACCTGACAGACGGAGGGGACCCCAATGCCCACGACAAGGTAGCAAGGGTGGGTGCAGGCGTGCTGCCTTCAGCGTGGTCCAGTCAGAGCCTTGGAAACTGCAGGGCTTTTCTGTTTTTATGGGGCACGGGTCCCATGATGCCTCCTGAGTCTGGAGGGAGAGGCCCTTCACACGACGGGGGAGTTAAGCAGCTCTGTTCAGGGCACCAGCTCTGGGAACGGGGTCGCGGGTGGGACCTCCGGGGGTGGCCGTGCTCCCTGCACCTAACTCCCGTCTGCAGTACCCCAGCTCCACCGCACGGCCTGGCACTGGGCCTGTCCGAAGAGTCACAGCCAGCTCGTGAACAAGCTGCTGGAGGCGGGTGCCACCGTGGACGCTCAGGACTTGGTGAGAACCAGGGAAGGGCCATCCCCACGGCAGACCCCCTGCCTGGCATCTCTGCAGGTCAGGGTTACTTTGGTGCTTTTGTTTTGCAGCCGGACGGGACCCCTGTGTTCTGGGCCTGCCGAGGAGGGCACCTGGACATCCTCAAACAGCTGCTTAACCGGGGCGCCCGGGTCAATGCCCGGGACCAGGGGAGGGCACAGGCTGCGGGGCAGCCCGATGCTCTTCCTGGGGTTGGGACACGGCCTTGCCAGCTTAGAATGACACTGAGCCTCACCGCTCCCTTAGATCTGGGGCACGCCCCTGCACGTGGCCGTGCGCACCGCGACTGCCTGCAGCACCTCGTCGCCTGCGGGGCCCGCGCTGACGCACAGGACAAGGTAGGCATCTGGTTGTCCCGGGCCGGGGCGGCTCCCCCAGCCGGGGGCCACGACTAAGGCAGCCTGAGCTCAGCGACAGTAGCTGCTGACCTGACCCTCCCCGGGAAGCAAGGTGAGGAGGACGCCACCCCCATCTCGACAGGAAGGGGACCCGGCTCGACACGAGGGGGTGCAGCCCGGCCACTACAGAGCCATGAAGGTGCAGTTGCTCTATGGGGCCGGGCTGGGCGTGAGAATGCGGTGAGTGCAAACGAGCAAGCGGGGCGGGCAGCTCCGGGGAGGAGAGCGGGGACTCACCCGGCGTCCTCGTCCCCAGGCTTCAGTGACCCCAGTGTAGCTGGCACAGGACTGGCAGTGGGGCATCTGGGAAGCACTGCAGGCCCACGTGGGGCACCCCCATACCCGGTGCCGACAACAGCCGATCCTCGGGGCCACTCGCAGCCACCATTCCAACCCGTCATCTCCGCCCCCGTGCCACTCACGTGTCTCACCCGCTTGGTCCTCCCTCGGTCACGACTCCCCACTCAGGGCTGATTCCACACCTCCAGGCAGCCCTGTCAGACCAGCCTCCCTGGCTTCCTGTCCCAGGCTGAGCCGGTCCCCGCCGGGGCACGAGCTGGGGGCTGACGCAGAGGACCCGGGGGTGGCAGGCGGGTGCAGGAAACAAAGTGGGTCCAGACGAGGGGCAGCGGAGGAGCGTGGGGGCCCAGGACGGAGCAGCACGGGAACAGCCTCAAGCTCCCTGGGGCCAGTGCCAGGGCTCCTCGGTGCCCACTGGTCCCCGGTCCAGGAGGCGGCTAGGCTCTGCCCTCCACCAGGGCACTCCTGCCACCAGGTGGTGACTTGGTGCATGGCCAGCAGCAGATGCCCTTGGGAGCAGGTTTCTCCAGGGGCCTCCGTGCCTGGTGGGTCTGGCCGTCTGGAGGGGGCTGCTGGACGGCTTTGAGCACACCTGCACAGAAGGCCAGCCCCAGCCTGCTTGCCTCAGAAGCCCCAAGGCCGACGAGTTGGAGCTAATGTTTAATTTAGGGAAACCTTGTGCCCTCTAATTGACCATCTGGTGGCTCCCCTTGTAAGGGGATGAGCCTGGGTGCTGGGGATTGCTTGCAGCCCACTCAACTTTTGGGGCGGTGGCCTGTAACCCTACTCTGCCTCCGGCGCTGACGTCACCCCGGCCCTGGTACTAGAGTGCGTGCTCTCACCTGGCCCCTGCAGCCGCAGCCGTGCTGCTTCACCCTAACCCTCGGAGGCAGGACGTGGAGGGCTCTGAGCTCACCTGCTCCTTTCCCTCCTCCACCGACTAGGGGTGGCCCGAGGCCCCACCTCCACACGCTCCCCTAAAGCTTCCCCCCCCTTCACTGTCCTTTCCCGGTCACGCTGCATTGGTGCAGACCTGTGCTGTACTGCTGGCGGGCAGGGTCCTCACATGCCAGAAGGTGAGTCTGAGAACAGCTCTGCCCTAAACTGAGAACTACAGGCAGAGGGTTGGGCTCCAAGATGAAGGTTAGCCTGCCTCACATAAGGAACCTGGGTTGATATCCATTTTGCAGCAGTTATTTTTAGTCTAACAACTGGTGGCCTTCTCAGGCCAAGGACAAGGCAATTTCTATTCTGTGAAAAAGGTGACAAGAGCTCCCAACAGGGGCCACACGCCTTCCCCTCACATGGGCACCTCCTGCCCTGTCCTGACAGAGCCCCGTGCACCCAGGCGCTGGGGCCATGGGAGAAACGGGCGTTCAAGTCCATGGACAAGACACTTCCCATCTAGGAAATGGGGACACTTCAGTGACAGACAAAAATACCTTTTTATACACATCAGTATTTTTTGTTCATTAAAATTGGTTGATTATCCATCACGGCCTGGTTGTTTTTTCTGGGCTGAGAGGGGCCAGATCCTCAGAAACTCAAACCTGATAACCATGCCGGCCTGACAGCAAGACAGGTCCCCAGGGGCAGAGCAGGTAGGCAGGGCGATCTAGGGCTTCTCAGCCTAGACTGCCTATTAGAATAAAGAGGGAAGATTTTTAAAAATCCTGATGTCCAGATGGATTAAATCAGAATCCCTAGGTTTGGACCCAGATATCAGCATTATCATACAGATGACATGCTTGTCTATGTAGGAGATCCTAAGGAATCTACAAAACCAAAAAAACAGGGACTTTCCCTGCAGCCTAGTAGTTAAGACTCTGCACTTCCACTGCGGGGGGTGGGGGTGGGGGGTGGGGGTGGAGCACAGGATTGATCCCTGGTCCGGGAACTAAGATCCCGCATGCCACATGTTGCAGCCAAAAACAAACAAACAAAAAAACCCCACCTAGAATAAGGAAGTTCCGGCAAGATCTCAGGATACAAGATAAACATACAAAAACCTTTTTTCTACATACTAACAATGACTCTGAATCTGAATACTAAAATTAAACACACAGTACCATTTGTAATTGCTAAAAAGAAAACCCACTTAGGTGTAAATCTGATGATAAAACATCTAAGGACCTGTATGCTGAAAACTACAAAACGCTGATGAATGACACCAAAGATTTAAATAAATGGACACATACACATGGATTGAAAGATGCAGCCCAGTAAAGATGTCAGTTCCACCCAAATTGATACACAGGTTTAAACACAGTTCCTACCAAAATCCCAACAAGATTTTTCTTTGTGTATGTAGACAAGATTATTCTGAAATTTAAAACAAAAACAACTCTGGAAAAGAGCAAAGTGGGAGAAATCAGTCCACTTGATTTCAGGACCTATTAAACTGCTATAATAATCAAGACAGTGTGGTACCAGTGGAGAGACAGACGCATCGGTCAAAGGAACAGAAGAGACAACCCAGAAACAGACAGAGCAAATATGCCAAAAGATGCAAAAGTTATTCAACGGAGGGAAGATATGCTTTACAACAAATGGTGCTGAAAGAACTGGACATCTATAGGCCAAAAAATTTTTTTTAAAGAAACTTAAAATGGATCACGAACTTACATGCAAATTAAAACTGTAAAATTGTAGAAAAACAAAAGACAATCTTCACAATCAAGGACTACAGAATTCTTAGACATGACACCAAAAGCATAATCCATAAAAAAAAAATCAGTAAGTTGTAATTCATCAAAATTTTAAACTTTCTCTCTGCAAAAGAATCCTGTTAAGAGGATGAAAAAATAAGGTACCGATTAGGAAAAAATATCTGCAAACCAAAAACCCAATAAAGCCTAGTAGTTAGAATATATAAAGAATTCTCAGAACTCAGCAGTAAAAAAAACAATCTAATTAGAAAATGGGCAAAAGACATGAACAGACATTTCACAAGGTGAAACAAGCACATGAAGAAAATATACATTAGCCATTATGGTAATGCAAATAAAACCCACAAATGAGATAGCACTACACACCTACCAGAGTGGCTAAAATAGAAAATAGTGACAATACCAAATCCTGGAGCGCATGTGGAAAAAACACTCACACATTGCTGGTGGGAATGTAAAGTTGTACAGGCACTCTGAAAAAGTTTGGCAGTTTCTTTTAAAACTTAAATATGCAGTAACCATACAACCGGGCAATTGCACTCCTAGACATTTAGCTAAGAGAAAAGAAAACCAATGTTTACACAAGAACCTGTAATGAATGTTCATAGCAGCTTTATTTGGAATAGCCAAAAACTGGAAACCACCCAGATGTCCTTAGACAGGACATCTGAGTATATGATGGAACACCACACAGCAATCAAAAAGGAATGAGCCATTGACACATGCAACAGCCTGGAGGAGATTCCAGAACATTATGCTGAGTGAAAAAAGCCAGTCCCAATGGTTACATACTGTAAGATCCCATTTATACAACATTCTTGAAATGACAAAATTAAAGAGATGATGGACAGATTAGTGGTTGCCAGGAATTAGGGATAGTGGCCAGAGGGGCTGGGGGGGGAGGGGCGGGGCTCTAAAAGGGTCTGTTGGAGGGAGATCCTAGGGAGGAACAGTTCTGTATCTAGATTGCAGTGGTGGTTACACAAATCTACATGTGATAAGATGCTATAGAACTATATGCCCACATTGCACCAGTGTCAGATTCCTGGTTTTGATACTGCATTGTAACTATGTAAGATGTAATCATTGAGGAAAACTGGGTGAAGGGTACATGGGACCTCTATCTTTGCAACTTCCTATGAATCTGTTAATTATTTCAAAGTAACAAGTTACTTAGGAAAAAAAAAAGCAATAGCTCTAAATGCGACTTGGTATCCTGGATTGGATCTTGCAACAGAAAAGGGACTTGATGGAAAATTTGATAGAAATCCAAGTCAAGTCTGTAATTCAGTTAATAGTTTTGTACCCATGTTAATTTTTTAGTTTCGATAAATGCACCAAGGTTATGCGAGATAACGTTCAGGGAAGCGGGGGTGAAGGGTATATGATCTGTGAACCTAAAATAATTTTAAAGAAGAAAATCCTGATGCCTGGACTGATTAAATCAGAATCCCTGGGGGGTGGGCCCCAGGTATCAGTATTTTTAATTTGCCAGGTGATTTCCAATGTGCAGCCAAAGTTAAGAACCACTGTTCTGGAGAGAGAGAATTTTAAAGTATCTACTTCCCACCTGGGTTTGCTCCTGGAGAGAATTCCTTGAGAAAAGTCTCTCAGTGAGCATGCCACTGTTTTTTGGCCTTCATTCCCACTGATCCTGGATAAGGACCCAAATGCCTTTGGGAAGGTTCCAGAAATCCTCCTCCCTCCCCATCCTTGGTCCCCGTGGTGCCCTGGTTTCTGTGCAGTTGAAGCACTCACTGTGGAAGGTGAGTTTAGGTGAACCAGAAGGCGAGACAAATGCCTTCTCGGTCCCACTTCTCTAAAACCCCAGAGCTAGAACAGGAAAAAAGCAAAGAGCTTGAAATGTTTCAGAGATCTAAGAAAAACTCCGATGTCACGTTCTTTTTTCCAAAGGACGGAAAGGGTTCTACGTGGTTCACAACTAGCCCTTGCCGCCCTCCGCGCACCTGATAGCCCCCGGGGGCCGCGGGCTGCCCTCCCCAGAACCCCACGACAAAGGCTTAGGTGCAACAGAGCGGTCCCTTCCTCCCACGTGTGACCTCTTCTTAAAACACAGGAAACGACAATACTGTTAGTGGCGACTGAGCCAGGCAGGCGGAGGAGTGGCAGGAGGAAGAGGTTCCTCAGCCCCGCCGGGGCCAGCGTGAGAAAGCCACCTGCACAGGAGGGAGCAGGGCTGGTGTGACAGACTTGCTTCCACGTTTGGCACATGGGACAGGCTGGGCGCGTGCTCTGAAGCATGGCATCATAAGGGAAGCCAAAAAGGTCACGGTGGCCAAGGCCATGGATGTGAACCCCCAGCCCACACTGGTGTTCCTGGTTTGCTCAGAAAGTGCTGCCAGCAGCAGAAGGCTGGCAAATTAAAAGCAAAGAGAGTACAGGTCACGGCCACAGAAAGGCAGTAATCGTGCACTCACATCGTGGCTTGGCCAAAAGAGGTATAAATACACTGCACTGTCACAGGGAGGCTGGCCCAGGGAGTGGAGGTGGCACTGTTCCTTTCATTCCGTTCGGAAGCAGGCCTGGAGGGCTGGCCCCGGCGGACCCCCATCTCCTAAAGGGGGGCAGGACCTGCTGAGGCTCCTGGCATCGGCCTCTGGTTCTGAGGGCAGCCAGGACCCGCATCCATGAGGGCCATCTAAAACGTGGCCTGCAGGGGATGGGGACAGGCTGGCAGGAAGCCGCTCCTTGGCTCGCTCCAGTTCCCCACGTGACTGTCCGTTCCCCAGACTTGGGGCTGCCTGCCAAGCGGTTAAACTCCCGGGTTCCGCCCAGGGCTCTCCTCTGCCGGGAGGCCAGGTCTGCTGTGGCTGGACCCTAGAGGGGAGAGGGGAGGAGGATCAGCATCGGAGCCAGTACAGGGAGCGGGTCCTGTGACACCAGGTGTTAAGGCCTCTTTAGGACGGGAAGGGGCAGGGGGGTGCTGAGGAGCCTCAGGCCTCCTCGGGAGACATCGAGGCAGAGCTGGGAGCGTTTAGTTAGGAAAATGCTCAGCCTCATGAGAGAAAACCACTGCCAGGATGGATGCCATCACTGAGAGGCAGGGCTGCTGCCCGTGGGAGGCCGGGGCCATAAGGCCAGGCAGGAGGCAGCCGCCCAGACAACACAGCAGGCACTGGAAGGGAGCTTTTGTTTCCAAGGCTGAGCAGGCATTTCATGATCCCTCCTGCCCTCCAGGAAAATGAGATGAGAAGTAGCAACAAGGGACAGGAAGCACCCACTCACCCCCATGGAGAAGTGCCCCCCATCTGGGGGGAGAGGTCTGCAGTGCCCCCCAGCAGCTAACAGGCTGGCAAAGGAAAGCAAAGAGGTCAAGTAAAAGGCAAGATATTTACCTTGCGTGTTGTCTTACAACAAAAAACGCCCACTAGTGCACAGTCAATTACCCACTGCACTTTCCAAATATGCCAAAGGGGGAAAGGCCTACTGGGAAAGCTAGAGAGGAGAGGGAGGGGGAGGGAGGGGGAGAGAGAGAAGACCAGCTCTGGTGCTGCTCCGGCAGAGCCACTCCGCTCCGGCAGCTTGGGCAGCACCGCAGTGTCAAGGCCACGGGGGCGAGAGGGGCCCAGGAGGCTCAGTGTCAAGCTCGGACTCTCCCTGGGAATCCCTCTCTGGGACTGATCGACGTGGAGGGGTTTTTCTGAATGTGAAGCAGAGGACCAGGGTTCCGGAAGGTGTTTCTGTAAAGGGCCAGTCTTCTTAGGCTTTGCAGCCTTCGGGGACAACGACGCAACTCCACCCGCAGCCGAGTACAATCCCTCAGCAGACGGGCACCTCCAGTAAAACGTTACGAGAACAGGCAGATTTGGCCCTCATGCCATTTGCCAACCCGGCTGAAGGCAGCTCAAAATCATCATGCTTTCCACGCACTTCAGACACTTCTCTGCTGGGGAAGCTAGAGCCAGTCACCTAGAGGATGGCTCTGACCTGCACCGTTTCAGCAGCGCCCCGGGGACACGTCCAACATGTGTAGCAACACTGAGCTCCCCGGGCATCGAAGCAACAGGTTAACACAGATAAAGTGCAAGACCCTGAGGGCCGCCCAGGGCCACTGTCAGGCCGCACTTAGGGGAAAATCACCAACATCATGACTGTGGAACAGGGGCTGGTTGGTAACCCGTTACAAAGAGGAAATGACCCATGAGCCACTAAAAACGATTCTCCCAGAGGACTGCCTCACGAGCTGCTGAAGCCACAAAAGGATTAAAAAACCTCTGGGTATGTGATAAAAGATGAAATGAAGGGAAAAACCAGGATTCTTAGATTTAAGTTTGTACCTTATACACAACCTGTGCAGTGTGAGTAGCAGATGGAGCCAGAAAAGGCTCACATGTGAGAAAACCAAAACCAAAAGGCTCACATTTTGAAAAACAAAAACGTCCTGGCTTTTGAGACCCGAGTCTAACTTGATGGTGCTAACCTCTGTGTGAGGGGTGCCTCACAAAGTAAAAGACCGTCACAGTGGGTAAACAGAGGAGCGGGCTCCGCCCTAAGAGGTGAATGAAGGGTCCATTCATTCCAAAAGGACTGCGACCAGGCCCGGATCCAGGACCCAACACAACCCCCCAGGGTCCTTCACCAGCACCACAGATGGAGCTCGCAGGAGTGGAGCCACTGACACAGCTCAGGAAGCACCTTTCCATTATAAAAACATGTTTCCCTTCTCAAACATGGGTCTGGTAACCAAGGGTGCGCCCAGTCTCCAAGCCAGAGTGCCCGTCTCTCCTGGCCTCCGACTCTTCACCTGTAAAATGGGCGTGACAACTACCAACTCTCAAAACTTCAGGGAAGTTTTCTTAGATGAGTCAGGACGAGGAGATCTCTTAGCACAGTGCTTGGCATGGGAAGTGTTCAGTAAGAGCTCGGCGTCCCCACTGCAGGGTAAGGGGGATGGAGCACAAGCAGTCAGGCCCCTGCAGTTCCTTCCACGGCCTCTCCCAAGCCCTGCCAAGCACCGGAGGACCTCAGACCCCAACCTAGGAGCTCGGCCAGCATCAAAGTGCCTTCTTGAATAACAGGGACGAGACAGTCCCCTGATGTGTCTCACCACACTCCCACCCAAAGCCCACCCTTCACAGGCTCCTTTTTAATCTTCCCTCCTTACACTCTAAGGGTGGGGTTCCCCATCCCACTCTGCAAAGTCTGTTTCTTCCTGCTCCCAGTGGAACGCCTGGACGGGACCAAACACCTCAGGAGGTGGTCTTCTGGGTTTTGGGAATGGTGTCCACCAGCCACCTACCTTCTGAGCCAGGCCCACTGGTGACCCAAATCTTCACTTTCTAGGTGACCTAACCCTAACCCCAAACGACCCAATACAGTGCCTGAACGTGACCATACTCCCATTTAGCAACTACGGTTGACCCTTGAACAACTCAGGTTTGAACTGCGTGGGTCCACTTATTTGCAGATTATTATTCAATAGTAAATACTACAGCACTACACAGGCTGTAGCTAGTTGAATCTGCGGACGTAGAACCACAAATACAGAGGACCGACCACGTTATACACAGATTTTTGACTGCGCAGAGGGTTGGCGCACCTAACCTGCTGTTGTTCAAGGGTCAACTATATTCTCTAATTAAATCAACCCACCCTACAGGCCCTGGAGAGAAAATGCTGACTTACATGCTCTACTCAAAATGTCAGCTGACCTATATAGCTCAGCGTTGACGAGTTATGAAAAACACAAGAAGGGAGAGAGGAAAGGACGGGGAGACAAAGGGAAAAAGAACGAATGTAGGGCAGGGCAAGGGCAGAGAGAGCAGGTCTGGGTGTGCAGCCATGACGGCAAAGGGCACGCTCGCCCTGGGGTCGACACCGCGGGATGCAGCCGCACGGGGCTCACCTGTGGCTGTGGCTGTCTTGTCACCAAGCAGCCGGGTCTGGCTGCCTGGGACAGCCTGGAGGTCCGCATTCTCAGGGGACTGAGGCATGGCCTGGGCTCGGGTGGCCAGGAGTGCATTGAGGTACTGCAGCCGCGTGACCTGGGGCACAGGAAGCATTGCAACTCGTGCAGCTGGACGGAGAAGGTGAGGCGAGGGGCCACACCCCTCCCTCCTGCCCTCAAGCCCCCAAACCAGGGTTGGGGGATGGGGGGGGTACAGGGTGGAAGCGTTGTTAAGATCTCCAAGGAAGCTGGGTGCTCAGGCCACCAGCAGACAGAGGGGCCAGGCTGTCCACCCTTCACAGCAAGTACAAGGTCTTGCTCTGGGAAGTCTCAGATAGACTCAATCAGAATTTACTCTTCATCAATTCAAATGTGTGACCAGCTGGTCTAGCCCTCGGGGACGCAAAGCTGGTTAAAAGCCAGCACCAGTGAGCAGCCCAGACGGTCACCTTGATGAGCTGCAGGTCAGAGAGGGCCCTCACGGTGTAGTCAGGACAGTATGCAGACAAGCGGGTGCCTTCGGCGGGCTCGGGCGGTGGGCCATGGCGGATGGACTGGAGCGAGGACACCGGGGACTGGTGATCTATGAGAGGACAGTGGATGACAGAGCAGGCCAGCCCCTCCCCACAAATCACCCTGGCGAGGGAATACAGCCAGGGGCTCTGAAAAGGATGGCAAACACGCTTCTCTTGGGAAAAGTTGTACAGGGGTGGGGAGAGCAACAAAGAGGAGCCCCGAAGAAATGCTGCCCCACCCTCCATGCAGCCCGGAGATGAGAAGGGCCAGCAGGTCCCAAGGCAGACTGCCTTGCAGGAGGCATGGGCTCTGCAGGAAGGACAGGCCAGACGCGGGGCACTGGAGAGCCTCGGCAACACCCATCTAGCTGCCGACCCCTGCCTCCAGCTCTGGGATGGCTGCAGCTTACCCGAGGACGGCGCCGTCAGGGCGGACACTCCGTAGTAGGTGAAGGCCCCATTCTCGAACTTCAAGCCCTCTTTCCCGATCTCCACCTCAACCCTGCCCTGGGAGGTCGGGGAAGAGGGGGAGGAAAGAGGGACAGGGAAAGAAAGAGGTGGACAGGTTATCCTTCCTGCCAGCAAAGAGCACAAGGAGAGAGCACTGACCCCACTTATCTGGCGGGCGGGGGCGGGGGGTGCATCTGGATGTTCCTTCCTCTTCTCAGACCCTCCCCACTTTCTAAGCAAGTGGCGGGCTCCAGGCCGGGCTCGCAGGTACCTGCAGGATGAGGATGAAATAGTCCACCGGCTGGCTGCGCTGGTACAGGTAGTGGTGGGTGGCCAGGCGGTCGCTCTCGTCAAACCTCACTTCCTGGTTGACACTGGGATGCTTCAGCAGGTGCAGCAGGACCTTCTCGGAGATTCGCAGCGGGCTGAATACATCCACCTCTGCCCCACAGGGGAAACAGGTACGGGACAGTGTCCACTGGGCCCAGCAC
The DNA here is from genome assembly GCA_004363435.1 of Platanista minor. Lineage (NCBI taxonomy): Eukaryota > Metazoa > Chordata > Mammalia > Artiodactyla > Platanistidae > Platanista > Platanista minor. The sequence continues at coordinate 29,230 of RJWK010012387.1, forward strand.
AGCCCGTGTAACCGCCCGCCTCCCGCTGCATGCCTCGGCTCCCCCAGCCTCCCACAACACCCACCCGGCCACGGCTCCCCGCCACCCACAGAGGAGCCGCCTTCAGGTGACCCGAGCTAATGACAGGGCGGCAGAGAGAGTCGTCGAAGTTCTCCTGGACACCCTCCTGCTTACTGGGAATGGGGGAGGGGGGGCGGTGTCTCCTGATCCACTGGCCGGTGAGCAGGGATGAGGCCCACCCTCGCCCTCACCTCGGGAAAGGAAGCGCTGGGTGGCCAAGAGCAGCTGAGGCGAGATTTTCACTTTACAGTCATCGTCAGACACCTTGAACAGGGAGAATTCCTCTTTCTGCCTGAGAGGGGCGCTCAGAGACGCAGGCTGCTTCTTCACCACGGTGTCTCCTGGGTGGGGAGAAGAGGGCCTGCTTAGGCTCCAGCATCCCTCCAACAACATGACCGGACCAAGGGGCACGTTGCCTCTCCCTCCCCCCAAGGCCTCGGGGCTCCTGTCGGGGGACAGCATCAGGGCACTGCTGTCTTGACGGCACCTGGCGGCCACTCCAGCCAGGCAGTGGTCTGGTGCCCGGTCAGAGGGGCGGCAGCTTGCACTCCAGCGACGTCCCGAGAAGTAGCAGAGAGGCCTGCCCCCTCCTCGGAGCTGGGAGAACATAATGCCGATATGATGGCAGACAGCTTACATAAAACAACAGCCCCCTCACTAGAAAGCACATGCTCGAGGATTACTGGTGCCAAACAGCCGCTAGCTAACCTGCAGACCCCATGCCTACGGCAGTCTGAGATGCCAAACCAAAATGCTGCACTTGGGGGACAGACACATGGGGAGAGATTCACTTCCAAGCTCACAGGGCGGGCAGCTCAGCGTCCCAGGGGGCCCACGTGAGGCCCGCCGTCAAGCATGGGCTCTGTGTCTGCCCTGCAGACCGCAGCTGCCATCCCAAGTGTCAGGCGCTTCTAAAACACAATCACGGGCCCCATGATCATCTGTTTGGGGAAGAACCTCTCAGCAGTAAAGAATGGGCTTCTTTGAGAAGACACTTCTATACAACAGAACAGGAGAAAGCAAACGGACCAAGGAAGATACAGACCGGGAAAAAGCCCGTTAAAGGCAGAGCTCCGGGCAAGCCCTGGGACTGCAAAGCCACCCATGGGACGCGCCCCCGTGGCTCTGCGTCCAGACACAGGTGTGAGCCCTCCCTCCTGCAAGGGGCAATCCCAGCCCACGCAGGGGTAGGGAGACGGGGCCTAGGTACGTGACGGCTCTGACCCGAGATCCAGCCCCACTTCTGACAACACGGAGACCCGCCATCCTCTGATACACACACGTCTCTGTAAGCTCGAAAGACCAGCTGAGGCGGCAAAGTGCCAGGGCCAGGACTCACGGTAGTCTTCAGACTCGTCCAGGATCTCGGACTTGATGATCTCCTCAATGACGTCCTCCAGGGTGACCAGGCCCAGCACCTCGTAGAAGGGGTCCCCTTCGCCCTCGTTGTTCACCTTCTGCACGATGGCCAGGTGGGACTTCCCTGCGGGGAGGGACAATTGTGTTACAGCTTGCTAGGGGGCCTCCTGTTTTCCTTAGTCCCATGTGACTGGCCCACCACAAGGACAGAAGCTGATGTCTATGTTCCCACAACACGCTAGGTACCAGGAGAGACTCTTCCTAGGTGCCCGTGAGGAGTTAAGTCTTGGACCCCACGTCCACCTGCCCAAGTCCCCCCAGGCAGCGGCGGAGCTGGAGTCCCCCCGGGTCTGTGCGATTCCACGCCATAAACGTGGTTTAGACAAGGATGCATCCGGACCAGAACAGACACTGTATACAGCAGCAACCGGACCGTGGACACAGGTCGCGACACCAAAGACGCTGGCTCCCCGGGGACAGTCTGAATGCGGAAGCCGAGAGGGGCCACCCCGCCTGAGTCTCCAAAGGGAGCGTTCCCAATTCTGAAGGCTGCCTTGTATTTCCAGAAGCTGAGGCGCATGAAAGTCACCCAGGGGGATGAAGATGACGATAATCAGCCAGTTAGAGCCCGAACTGTGCGGGAGGAAGAGCAGGCAGCCGCAACTCTTGTCCTTCCTCCTCTGCATCCTCCTCAGGAGAGCTAACTGCTTGTCTTCCGAGAAAATGCAAGCTTGAGAAAAGCCCAGCCTCAGAGTGCTGGGGAATGTTAGGGAAACTTCAAGAATATACTCTGTTTCAGGTAAGTGCTCTTTCTCCCTAAAGCTTTATGCTTGTCCAAAAGACACAGAATGTGGGACTTCCCTGGTGGTCCAGTGGTTAAGACTTTGCCTTCCAATGCAGGGGGTGTGGGGGTTCGATCCCTGGTCGGGGAGCTAAGATCCCACATGCCTCAGGGCCAGAAAACCAAAACATAAAACAGCAGCAACAGTGTAACAAATTCAATGAAGACTTTAAAAATGGTCCACGCCAAAAAAACCAGTTTTTTTAAAAAACAAAAACAAAAAGAAACAGAATGCAAGCCATACAGATAATATAAAACTTTTGAGTAGCTACATTAAAAAAATTAAAGAGACAGAAATAAGATTAATAATATTTTATGATGAACTCAATATAATCAAAATATCATTTCAACATGCAGTCAATATAAACATATGGATATTTTTCCTTTTTTGGGTACTAAGTCTTTGATATCTGGTGTGTGTTTGGCACTCACTGCACATCTCAATTCAGACTGGTTATCATTCAAGAACTCAGCAGCCACTTGTGCGTAGTGGCTACTGGACTGGACTGTGCAGGTCTAGGATATGGAACTGAGAGCAAACTCATCTCAACCATGCCCCCCCCCCTTTTTAACAGTATTTTTTTTCCCCTGAAGTACAGCTGGTTTACAATATTATGTTAGTTCACACTGTGTACAGCAAAGTGTTTCAGTTATATTTTTTCAGATTATTTTCCATTATAGTTATTACAAGTTTTTGAATATAGTTCCCTGTGCTATCCAGTAAATCTTTGTTGCTTATCTATTTTATGTATAGTAGTGTGCATATGTTAATCCCATACTCCTAATTTATCCCTCCCCCCCTTCTCCTTTGGTAACCATAAGTTTGCTTTCTATGTCTGTTTTGTATAGATTCGTTTGTATTATTTTTTAAATTCCACATAAAAGTGATACATAATATTTGTCTTTCTCTGTCTGACTTACTTCATTAAGTAAAATATTCTCTAGGTTCATCCATGTTGCTGCAAATGACATCATTTTATTCTTTTTTATGGCTGAGCAGTATTCACTTGCATATATACCACATCTTATTTATCCATTCATCTGTCAATGGACATTTAGGTTGCTGCCCCTTTTTATTACTAGTGAATAAAGCATAGGGTAAAAGCCGGCCTGGACCTGCATGTAAAGGGGTGCTTGCTTCAAGAATCCTTTGGTAAAGCAAAAAGTCAAGCTCACGTCTTTGTGTGAATCCTACTTTACATACCTTGGGTTCAATGACATTGTAGTGATTGGGTTTAGAGGCACATGCTTTGGAAGCAGCTGGCACGCCTCTGCCTCATTCTTTCAGCATCCATGCCCCCTGCCCCACCCCCAGTAATCAGGTATAGGAAGACCTCTGCTCCAAAGTTGGAGGGAATGAAAATGTCAAGAGTCAAGCAAAAGCTATAATTATTAGACCACTAACCAGATGATCAAGAAAGGAAGGAGGCTGTAAAAGAATAAAAAGATCACATTTACTGTATGTCATCAAATCCATGATGTCATCAATCATGAGACATTCTGGTTACAAAGACGTTAAAATGCAAAAAAAATGTGCATCTGAGAACTGAAGAAATGCAGTACAGGCGTACGTCATTTCAATGTGCTTCGCAGATACTGCTTTTTTTTTTTTTTTCCAACAAACTGAAGGTGTGCGGCAACCCTTCGTCGAGCAAGTCTATCGGCACAATTTTTCAGACAGCATCTGCTCACTCTGTGTGTCACATTTTGGTAATTCTTCCAGATTTTCAAACTTTTCCATTATTATTATACCTGTTATAGCGATCTGTGATGTTACTATTGCAATTGTTTTGGGGGAGCGCCACCAACTGCACCCACATAAGACGGGGAACTTGATAGATACTGTGTTCTGACCGCTCCACCAACCGGTCATTCCCTGTCTCTCTCCCTCTCCTCTCCTCTCTCCCTGTTCCCTGAGACACAACAATATTAAAATTTAGGCCAATTAATAACCTTACAATAGGCTCTAAGTGTTCAAGTAAAAGGAAGGATCACAGGCCTCTCACTTTAAAACAAAAGCTGGAAATGATTAAGCTTAGCAAGGAAGGCATGTCGAAAGCTGAGACAGGCTGAAAATCAGGCCTCGTGCACCAAACGGCCAAGTCGTGAATGCAAAGGGACAGTTCTTGAAGGAAATTAAAAGAGCTACTCCAGGGCTTCTCTGGTGCAGCAGCAGTTAAGAATCCACCTGCCAACGCAGGGGACACAGGTTCGAGCCCTGGTCCAGGAAGATCCCACATGCTGCGGAGCAACTAAGCCCGTGAGCCACAACTACTGAGCCTGCATGGGCTATAGAGCCCGTGAGCCACAATTACTGAGCCCACGTGCCACAATTACTGAAGCCCGTGCGCCTAGAGCCCATGCTCCGCAACAAGAGAAGCCACCTCAATGAGAAGCCCACACACTGCAACAAAGAGTAGCCCCCACTTGTCACAACTAGAGAAAGCCCACGCGCAGCAACAAAGACCCAATGCAGCCAAAAATAAATAATAATTTAAAAATTTTTTTAAATAAATAAGAGCTGCTCCAAAAAATAAAAATAAACAAGCAAATAAACAAATAAATCTGCTACTCCAGTGAACATGTGAATGGTAAGAAAGTCAAACAGCCTTCTTGCTGATATGGAGAAAGTTTGAGCTGTCTGGATAGAAGATCAAACCAGCCACAACATTCCCTTACCCAAAAACCTAACCCAGTGCAAGGCCCCACCTCTCAATTCTATCAAAGCTGAGAGGTGAGGGAGCCGCAGATGAAAAGAAGCTACCAGAGATCGGTTCATGAGGTTTAAGGAAAGCTGTCTCCCTAACATAAAAGAGTAAGGTGAAGCAGCAAGTGCTGACGTAGAAGCTTTAGCAAGTTACCCAGAAGATTCAGTTAAGATCATTAATGAAGGTAGTTACACTACACAACAGATGTTTGATGTGGACAAAACCACCTTATATTAGAAGAAGATGCCATCTAGGACTTTGACAGCCAGAGAGGAAAAGTCAAGGCCTGGTTTTAAAGCTTCAAAGGAGACGCTGACCCTCTTGTTACAGGCTAATGCAGTTAGCAGGTGATTTTAAGTTGAAGCCAATGCTCACTTACCATTCCAAAAATCCTAGGGCCCTTGAGAATTATGCTAAATCTACTCTGCCTGTGCTCTATAAATTGAACAATAAAGGATGACAACACATTGGTTTACTGAATACTTTAAGCCCACTGTTGAGACCCACTGCTCAGAAAAAAGATTCCTTTTAAAGTAGTACTGCTCATCGGCAATGCACCTGGTCACCCAAGAGCTCTGATGGAACTGTATAAGGAGATTAATGCTATTTTCATGACTGCTAACAAAACATCATACTGTAGCCCATGGATCAAGGAGTAATTTCAACTTTCAAGTCTTATTGTTTAAGAACTACATTTCATAAGGCTACACCTGCCATAGATAGAGATTCCTCTGATGGATGTGGGCAAAGTCAATTGAAAACTTTCTGGAAAGGATTCACCATTCTGGATGCCATTAAGAACATTCATGATTCATGAAAAGAGATCAAAATATCAACACTGATAGGAGTTTGGAAGAAGTTGATTCCAACCCTCATGGATGACTTTGAGGGGTTCAAGACTTCATGAAGGAAAGTAACTGCAGATGTGGTAGGACTAGCAAGGGAACTAGAATGAGAAGTGGAGCCTGAAGGTGTCACTGAATTGCTGCCATCTCATTACAAAACTTTAATGGACGAGGAGTTGCTTCTCATGGACGAGCAAAGAAAGTGGTTTCCTGAGATGGGAACTACTGTTGGTAAAGATGTTGCAAAGACTGTTGAAACGGCAATAAAGGATTTAGAACATCATATGAACTTAACTGATAAGGGGTCAGGGTTGGCAGGGTTTGACAGGACTGACTCCAATTTTGGAAGTTTTACTGTGGATAAAATGCTATCAAACAGCGCTGGGTGCTTCAGAGAAATCGCTGGTGCAGGGAAGAGCCAATTGATGCAGCAAGCTTCACTGTCATCTTAAGAAACTGCCACGGCGACCCCAATCAGCAGCCACCACCCTGATCAGCCAGCAGCCACCAACATCGAGGCAAGACTCTCCACCATCAAAAAGTTTATAACTCGCTGTAAGGCTCAGATGGTGGTTAACATTTTTTAGCCATAAAGGTTTTTTAGTTTGATTTTGGGAGACCACGCTGCACAGCATGTGGGATCTTAGTTCCCCGACCAGGGAACAAACCTGCACCCCCTTCAGTAGAAGCACAGAGTCTTAACCACTGCACCGCCAGGGAATTCTGCCCCGAAGTTTTTTGTTTTTTTTTTTTGCGTTACGCGGCGGGCCTCTCACAGTTGCGGCCTCTCCCGTTGCGGAGCACAGGCTCCAGACGCGCAGGCTCAGCGGCCATGGCTCACGGGCCCAGCCGCTCGGCGGCATGTGGGATCTTCCGGGACTGGGGCACGAACCTGTGTCCCCTGCATCGGCAGACGGACCCCCAACCACTGCGCCACCAGGGAAGCCCTGCCACAAAGTATTTTTAAATTAAGATAGGTACATTGTAGTTACTTCCCTGGCGGTCCAGTGGTTAAGACTGCACTTCCAGTGAAGGGGACACGGGTTCAATCCCTGGCCGGGGAACTAAGATCCCGCATGCGGCATGGCACAGCGCCCCCCTCCCCCAAAAAAGATATGTACATTTTTTTTTAGACATAATGCCAACTGTACTCTTAATAGACTACAATATAGCATAAACATAGCTTTTTTAAAATAAATTTTTATTGGAGTATAATTGCTTCACAATACCATGTTACTTTCTGTTGCACAAGAAAGCGAATCAGCCATATGCATACACATGTCCCCATATCCCCTCCCTCTTGAGCCTCCCTCCCATCCTCCCTATCCTACCCCTCTAGTTCATCGCAAAGCACCGAGCCGATCTCCCTGTGCTACACTGCTGCTTCCCACCAGCCAACTATTTTACATTCAGTAGTGTATATATGTCAATGCTACTCTCACTTCACCCCAGCTTTGCCCTCCCACCCCATGTCATCAAGTCCATTCTCAATGTCTACCTCTTTATTCCTGCCCTGCAACTAGGTTCATCAGTACCATTTCTTTTTTTTTTTTAGATTCCATATACATGCATTAGCATACAGTATCTCTTTTTCTCTTTCTGACTTACTTCACTCTGTATGACAGACTCTAGGTCCATCCACCTCATTACAAATAACTCAATTTCGTTTCTTTTTATGGCTGAGTAATATTCCATTGTATATATGTGCCACATCTTTATCCATTCATCTGTCGACAGACGTTTAGGTTGGTTCCATGTCCTGGCTATTGTAAACAGTGCTGCACTGAACATTGTGGTGCATGTCTCTTTTTGAATTATGGTTTTCTCAGGGTATATGCCCAGCAGTGGGACTGCTGGGTCATATGGTAGTTCTATTTTTAGTTTTTTAAGGAACCTCCATACTGTTTTCCATAGTGGTTGCATCAATTTACATTCCCACCAACAGTGTAGGAGGGTTCCCTTTTCACCACAACCTTTCCAGCATTACCTATCTATCTATTTATTTATGGCTGTGTTGGGTCTTCGTTTCTGTGTGAGGGCTTTCTCTAGTTGCAGCAAGCGGGGGCCACTCCTCATCGTGGTGCATGGGCCTCACTGTCACGGCCTCTCTTGCTGCGGAGCACCAGCTCCAGACGCACAGGCTCAGTAGCCGTGGCTCACGGGCCTAGTTGCTCCGCGGCATGTGGGATCTTCCCAGACCAGGGCTCAAACCTGTGTCCCCTGCATTGGCAGGCAGATTCTCAACCACTACGCCACCAGGGAAGCCCCCAGCATTTATTGTTTCTAGCTTTTTTGATAATGGCCACTCTGACTGGTGTGAGGTGATACCTCATTGTAGTTTTGACTTGCATTTCTCTAATAATTAGTGATGTTGAGCATTTTTTCATGTGCCTCTTGGCCGTCTGTATGTCTTCCTTGGTGAAATGTCTATTTAGGTGTTCCACCCATTTTTTAACTGGAGTGTTTGATTTTTTGATATCGAGCTCCATGAGCTGTTTGTGCATTTTGGAGATTAATCCTTTGCCTGTTGCTTCATTTGCAAATATTTTCTCCCATTCTAAGGGTTGTCTTTTTGTCTTGTTTATGATTTCCTTTGCTGCGCAAAAGCTTTTAAGTTTAATTAAGTCCCATTTGTTTATTTTTGTTTTTATTTATGTTACTCTAGGAGGTCGATCAAAAAAGATCTTGTTGTGGTTTATGTCAAGGAGTATTTTTCCTATGTATTCCTCCAAAAGTTTTATAGTGTCTGGTCTTACATTTAAGTCTTTAATCCATTATTTGGAGTTTATTTTTGTGTATGGTGTTAGGTAGTGTTCTAATTTCATTCTTTTACATGTAGTTGTCCAGTTTTCCCAGCACCACTTATTGAAGAGGCTGTCTTTTCTCCATTGTATGTTCTTGCCTCCACTGTTGTAAATTAGGTGCCCACATGTGCGTAGGTTTACCTCTGGGCATTCTATCCTGTACCACTGATCTACATTTGTTGTTGTGCCAGTACCATACTGTCTTGATTACTGTAGCTTTGTGGTATAGTTTGAAGTTGGGGAGCCTGATTCCTCTGTTTCTCTTTCTCAAGATTATTTGGCTATTCAGGGTCTTTTGTGTTTCCATACGAATTGTAAGATTTTTTGTTCTAATTCTGTGAAGAATGCCACTGGTAGTTTCATAGGGACTGCATGGAATCTGTAGATTGCTTTGGGTAGTACAGTCATTTTCACAATATTGATTCTTCCAATCCAAGAACATGGTAAATTTTTCCATCTGTTTATGTCATGTTTGATTTTTTTCATCAGTGTATTATAGTTTTTTGAGTACAAATCTTTCACCTCCTTAGGCAGGTTTATTCCTAGGTATTTTATTCTTTTTGTTGCAATGGTAAATAAGAGTGTTTCCTTAATTTTTCCTTCTGATTTTTTGTTGTTGGTGTATAGGAATGCCAGAAATTTCTGTGCATTAATTTCGTATCCTGCAACCTTACCAAATTCATTGATTAGTTCTAGTAGTTTTCTGGTAGCCTCTTTAGGATTCTCTATGTATAGTACCATGTCATCTGCAAACAGTGACAGTTTTACTTCTTCTTTTCCGATTTGGATTCCTTTTATTTCTTTTTCTTCTCTGATTGCTGTGGCTAAAACTTCCAAAACTATGTTGAATAATAGCGGTGAGAGTGGGCAATCTTGTCTTCTTCCTGATCTTAGAGGAAATGGTTTTAGTTTTCCACCACTGAGCATGATGTGGGCTGCAGGTCTGTCATATATGGCCTTTATTATGTTGAGGTAGGTTCCCTCTATACCCACTTTCTGGGGTTTTTATATCATAAATGGGTGTTGAATTTTGTCAAAAGCTTTTTCTGCATCTATTGAGATGATCATACGGTTTTTATTCCTTAATTTGTTACTGTGGTGTATCACATTGAATGATTTCCGTATACTGAAGAATCCATGCATCCCTGGGATAAATCCCACTTGATCATGGTGTATGATCCTTTCAATGTGCTGTTGGATTCTGTTCACTAGTATTTTGTTCAGGATTTTTGCATCTATGTTCATCAGTGATATTAGTCTATAATTTTCTTATTTTATGATACCTTTTTCTGGTTTTGGTAGGGTGATGGTGGCTTCACAGAATGAATTTGGGAGTGTTTCTCCCTCTGCAATTTTTTGGAAGAGTTTGAGAAGGATCAGTGTTAATTCTTCTCTAGATGTTTGATAGAATTCACCTGTGAAGCCATTTGGTCCTGGACTTTTGTTTGCTGGAAGATTTTTAATTACAGTTTCAATTTCATTACTTGTGATAGGTCTGTTTAAATTTTCTAATTCTTCCTGGTTCAGTCTTGGAAAATTGTACCTTTCCAAGAATTTGTCCATTTCTTCGTGGCTGTCCATTTTATTGGCATATAGTTTGTAGTAGTCTCTTATAATCCTTTGTATTTCTGCAGTGTTGGTTGTGATTTTTCCTTTTTCATTTCTAATTTTATTGATTTGAGTCTTCTCCCTTTTTTTCTTAATGAGTCTGACTAGTGGTTTATCAATTTTGTTTATCTTCTCAAAGAACCAGCTTTTAGTTTTATTGATCTTTGCTACTGTTTCCTTCGTTTCTATTTCAGATGCGGACTTAGCATCTCCCCACAACTAGGGCGCCTGCCGTCTGCTTGTGAGGGACTCTGACCCCCAAGGAGATGGGAGGAACCCCAGAGTGAACCGGTAGGACATGGGGGACCGAGGGGGGAGGAGAAGTGGAGGCCAGACGAGATCAGCGCCCCTGAGGCCAGGAGATCAGGAGAGGCAGGTGGGAGGGACTCTCCAGGAAGAGCAGGAGAGGCGCGGAGGGCAATCGCATGGCCCACTTGGGCCAGGGAGCCTGCTGAGCTCCTAAGCCGGTTCCCCCCTCCAAAGCCCCATCCAGGCTGCGTGGGTCCTGGGGGCACAGGAGGGAGAACAGGGAGATCAGGAGAGGCAGGCGGGAGGGGTCCTGCTGGAGGAGCAGGAGAGGAGCAGAGGGCAACTGCCCCGCCCACTCAGGCACAAGGAGCCTGCTGAGCCCCCAAACCAATCTCCCGACCTCCAAGGCCCCTTCAGGCTGCGTGGGTCCTTGTGGGCATAGGAGGGAGGCCAGGTGGGGATCAGGAGAGGCAGGCGGGAGGGGCCCTCCAGGAGGAGCAGGAGAGGAGAGAAGGGTGCTTTCCTCACCCACTTGAGCCCAGGAAGCCTGCTGGGCTCCCAGGTGAGGTTCCCTGCCCTGAGACCAGGGGTGTGGGGCACGCCTGGGCTCCTTCTGTTCCTTGAGCCTAAGCCCCACCCCCCACAGCCCCCAGGGCCTTTTCCAGCCCTGTGGGTCCTGAGCATAGGCCCCGCCCACCGCCCAAACCTCGCCCTTGCATAGGCCCCGCCCTCCACAGCCAAGGCCTTCCCCCGCCACCTTTTTTTTTTTTTCTTTTCCCTCCACCTCTTTTTTACTATTGTGGTACTGATGTA
>RJWK010012388.1:0-31687 GCA_004363435.1 Platanista minor
GGGGGAAGGGGAAAGGAAGTAGCAGCAGCAGCAGCCATAGATGTTAAATTTATAATACAGGTCTACTATTATCACCACCACAACCAAGTACTTATTAAGCACTTACTATATGTCAGCCACTGTGCAAAGTACATTTTTTTTCCCCTGAAACTTTATCACAACCACAGGGTATATTAATATCCTTGCTTCTCAAATGGGGAAACTGAGCACTGAAAAGGACATATTACTTGCCTACGATGGTCACACAGTTAAAGAGGGGGCTGAACTGGGATTAAAACTCAGGATTTTCTGACGTCAGAGCTGAAGTTCTGAAGTCGGATACCAAACGGCTTCATGTCTCCCTTTGTGCCAGCCCTGTTGGTCTCCTTGTTTCTAGAATACTCCATGCCTCAGGGCCTTTGCACTTGCTATATATAACTCACTCCTGAAACGCTCTTGCTCCAGGTGGTCACTCTTCCTCCGGATAACCTCAGGGCTGCTACCAAACCTCCTTCAAGTATATGCTCAAATGCCACTGCTATTGACTGATTCGTGTCCCCCCAAAATTCGTATGTTGAAACCCCAAGCCCCAACGTGATGGTATTTAAAGGTGGGGTCTCTGGGAGAGTTTATATGAGGTCACAAGTGTGGGGCCCTCATGATTGTATTAGTGCCCATGTAAGAAAAGACACCAGAGAGAGCTTTCACCAAGCTCACACTCATGCTCTCTATCTGCTAATTGAGGACACAGCAAGAAAGCAGCCATCTGTAAGCCAGGAAGAGGGCTCTCACCAGAACCCAACCACACTGGTACCTTGACTTGGATTTCCACCCTCTAGATTGTGAGAAGATAATAAATTTCTGTTGTTTAAGCCACTGGTTTGCTATGGCAGCTGGAACAGACTAGTCGTCTTCTCCGTACAGAATTCCTTAAATTGCCTTATTTTAAACTGCAACCTCCTTCTCCACCCCTGCCCCCCACCCTGTACTACCCATGCTGCTTTATCTTTCTCCATAGCATACATCACCGCCTGCGCTGGTTGTTAAAGTGGTCTCTCAGCTCCAAACCCACCCCTCCATACTCTCCTCTGTGATGCTGGGGTAGGAGTCTGCAAACTGTCTTTCCCAGGATTCTTATGCAACAGAGACCAGCTGAGGGAGATTGACAGGCCGGAAGAATGGAGAAGGGACTTGCTTCTTCCCACTCGTTTGCTGTTCCTGTCAGTGTGTCCCCAGCAGAGGCTCTTCACCTGGTAGTAGCACTTGGTTCCGGGCCACAGATTCCTTAGAACCAGCCCCATCTCATCTGAGAGGTACCTGCACCCGAGGGGCGGTGCTCCTCCTCAGAGGTCTGAGCTTTCAGCCATGGGGACCCTCCCCTAACAATCCCATCCTTTTCAGTTAGACCCTCCCTCCTGAAGACTGTGAGCTACTTCATGACACTAACATCTTCTCTTTGTGTAACACAGAGCTCCCCTTTTGCTTCTTCAGACCCTATATTACTATAGATTCCCTCTGCTGAAATACCTAGTATTGCTTCTGTCTTCCTGACTTAATCCTGCCCAATATATTATAACATAATACAGTATATTTTAATTTTAGATTCCAAACAACATTTAAAAGTATCTTCTCACAGTGGAATGGAAAATCCATGAGAACAGAGGGAGTTCTCTGTCCTGTTAAAGCTGAATCCCTAGCACCTGGAAAAGCATCTGGTACATAGTAGGTGCTGAATACACATTAGCTGAATGAACGTATCCCTCTAGTGAGGAGCTTAAAATTAACCAGAAGGACTTCCCTGGTGGCACAGTGGTTAAGAATCCACTTGCCAATGCAGGGGACAAGGGTTTGAGCCCTGGTCTGGGAAGATCCCACATGCCGCGGAGCAACTAAGCCTGTGCACCACAACTATTGAGGCTGTGTTCTAGAGCCCGCGAGCCACAACTACTGAGCCCGCGTGCCACAACTCCTGAAGCCCATGCGCCTAGAGCCCATGCTCCGCAACAAGAGAAGCCAACAATGAGAAGCCCGCGCACCGCAACAAAGAGCAGTCCCTGCTCGTGGCAACTAGAGAAAGCCTGCGCGCAGCAACGAAGGCCCAATGCAGCGCCCCCCTGCAAAAAAAAAAAACACTGACCAGAAGCCATTACCTAGGTTTCAGCCTAAAGACCCCCTTATACCCAAAGCCTCCCTGACTCTACGTAAAGCAAATCCTCTCTAATTCTCCCTCATAGACCACTGCGTATTTCATTCATACTGCTTTTCAGAATCTGTAATGACTTTGTGTATCTGTATAATGATTTATTACCTTTCTCTTTCACCATGATGTTAACACTGTAAGGACTAGGGTTATGCCTGTCCCACTATATCCTCAGTGATTAGCATGGACTGGGCATGCAGTAGTTGCACAATTATTTATTGAAAGAAAGGTACACTGGAGCTCAGATAACTTTACAAGACATGAATGCTGCCAAAAAGACAAGGTAGGAGGAGATGGGAGTTAGCAGCAATCTCATTGTGGTTCTCCTCGATAAGACTTGGAATTCCAAATGGCTGTTGATAAATGAGATTTAACCCCACAGCATGATGAGACATGAAGTTATGTTCATAAATTAAAATATTTCACAAACATCAATGCCATGAAAAATTTAAATCTGTGTTGAAATCAAGTTCCCTTTTGCGTTTGACAAATATTTACTTAACACCTACTATGTGCCAGATATTGTGCAAGGTACTGGGATACAGCAACAAAATAAACCAAAGTCTCTGTCCTCATGGAGTTTATATTCTAATGGGTGGAGATACACAATGACTAAGCTAATAAATATATGACACTCAGTGTAAGGGAGAAAAAGTAGAATAAGAGTGATAGGAAATTCTGGATGGTGAAAGGGGAATGCCAATGTTCTCTTGGTCAGGGGATGTCTCACTGAGAAGGTAAAATATACACAGAGATCTAAAGGAAGGAAAGATGGGAGTTATACAGAAAACCTGGAGAAGTATTCTAGGCACACAGCATGTAACACCAAATGCAAATGCCCTGAGGCAGGAACATGCCTGGTGTTTGGATGAGAACATGGAACAGAGACAGTCAAACAGGAGAGCAGAGAGAGAATGAAGATTTGATAATGCAGGGAGATGGAGGTCACCATAAGGATTTTGGTTCTTACTCCAAGGAAGAAGGGAAGCAATTAGAGGGTTTTCACCGGACCAGAGTCAAGAGGTTTCACAGACTATGATTTTAAATAGGTCACTCTGTCTATTGGGTGGAGAACAAACTCTGTGATGGACAAGAATAGGAAGAGAAACAATAGTTAAGAGGATACTATAGTCATTGAAGTAACAGACTGTGATAAGGGAAAAGAGCTAGTAATCCCGCCCATTAAAACATGGAGTCCAATTCTCCTCCCCTTGAGTTTGGATCTGCTTAGCAACTTGCTTGACCAACAGAATATGGAGGAAGTGATGCTGTGTTATTCCCGAGGCTGATCAGAAGAATTCTTACAGCTTCTGAAGTGGTCTCTTAGACTTGCTGATTGGCTCTTTGAACACAGCAGCCATGCTAGGAAGGAGCTGGAGAGACCCACACAGAGGAACTGAAGTTCCCATGCAACTGTCCCAGCTGGGCTCCCAGTCAATAGCCCACACAACCCTGCAGCTACAAGACGTAAGCCCTCTAAATTCACTTGAACTACCCAGCCTTCTCTCAGTGGAACAGACACAAGACACCCCACTGAGCCCAAGTCTAACTGCAGATTCACAAACAAAATAAATGCTTGTTGTTGTTTTTAAGCCACCAAATTTTGGAGTGATTTGTGACATAGCAATGGATAACCAAAAGAGAATTCACTGGAGATTGGATCAACCATAAGGGAAAAAATAAGTTCCTAAGCACTTACTTGGGAGACATTACATTAACACAGTTAAGAACTTGAGCTCTGGAAAGATTTGTATTTAAACTCAGGTAAGCCACTTAACAGGTGACCCCAGGCAAATTCATTGATTTTTCTGAACTTCAGCTTCCCCATCTGTAAATAAGATTAATAATAGGGCCTAGTTCCTAGAGGTATTGTTAGGTTACACTGAGATAATGTACATAAAATACTTTGTCAGTGTCTGACACATAATGAGTGCTCTTTTAAAAAAAAAGTAAGCTAGCAAAAGAATTGATTTTTCACCTTTTAAAAAATGGCATTATACCGCAGAACATTTTCCAAATGGAAACTTCTGTGGCTTGACTCCCTGATTTCCAATACATTAAGAGCTGAAATGCAAAAAGAACTAGTCCCAGGGGAATTGGCCACCACAGCTGACTACCCAATCTTCTAAGCATGAACAGTGTTTATTAAGATGTCTTATTATTATCTGCCAAACTTCCTTTCAGAAGCCTCTTGTGGCGGGTGAAGCATGGTGGTAATAGAAGGAGCTAACTAACTACCTCAGTTTAATACCTTTCCCAAAATTTAAGACCACCAAGTCTGTTTTGGCAAAGATTTTAGTCAACTCAGTGGAGAGCAAACCATTATGACATCAACTTAGGAGACTCCATAAATTCATAGAAGGAAGAGAATGATTTTATCATTCCATCCAGAATCTTGCTGCTGCTAATTAGTGCAAACTCCATTATAAAACCCAAGACATGCGATGTAACATCTACCACAGAGAGGGGAAGACACTTCAAACAGAAGGATCACTTCACCACTTTATTAACCTAGGCTTGATAACAGATCACTGCTTGAGATACTCACATCCCATTTCCACTTTATTACAGAGATTACACTGAAGACAGAGATGATTTTAACAGTAAAAGTCTTTCTGTGGCATTTAGCCAGAAGCAATAAAATTCTGACCTAACAGTTAGAGCAAAACAGAAAAACCTACTGCCATATATCTCTATATTAAACAACCAGCCTTCAAGGTATATTGCTGGAAGGACATTAGAAGGGAATGTTGCTTTAAAAATATCAATTGCCCAGGATTTAGGAGCGAGTACAACAGATGTTTAGAACTAGTTTAATAAATATTTCAATATGTATGCTGACACACCATTAGTTTGTGAAATATAGATTTCAGAAAATATTGACTTGAGGCCTGTACTACTTACTGAGTAAATACAAAGTACAATGAATATTCATGAATGATGAAAATTCACTGTTTTAATGTAAATATGCATACCTCAGTTCCTGAGTGATTTAGCTTCCTATTTGGTGGCTGTTAGATTATGATAAATATTATATACCTCTTACCATATGTTATAGAGTAATTTAAGGCACAAGAACTTTATGAAGAGTCAAGGTATCATTTTAAACTGCAAAATGGTGCAATGCATTAGAAAGTCATCACAAACTAACAGTTCTAAAACTTCTCGTTTTTACAGAGAAGCCACCGTTTATCTGCTAAAGCATAAGCCAATGTTTTGTTATTTAAAAAAACTTGTAATGGCTATTAACCTTATTGCTTAGTTCAATAGGATTTAATGTGTCGGAGATGTGTTTCTCTACCATTCCCATTGTTGTTCTTTATAGCTACATTAGTGTAAGGTAGCAATGGGTTCCTGAACCCCTTTATTCCTACAGAGACGTAGCAATCAAGAGAACATACTATCACAGAGAAAGGAAAAGCCAGAGTTTCATTCGTCCTTCAGTGTTCATCATTAAGAACAATGATTTCCATTAGAGAAATGCAAATCAAAACTACAATGAGGTATCACCTCACACCAGTCAGAATGGCCATCATCAAAAAATCTACAAACAATAAATGTTGGAGAGGATGTGGAGAAAAGGGAACCTCTTGCTCTGTTGGTGGTAATGTAAATGGAGACAGCCACTATGGAGAAAAGTATGGAGGTTCCTTAAAAAACTACAAATAGAACTACCGTACGACCCAGCAACCCCACTACTGGGCATATACCCTGAGAAAACCATAATTCAAAGAGTCTTGTACCACAGTGTTCACTGCAGCTCTATTTACAATAGCCAAGACATGGAAGCAACCTAAGTGTCCATCAACAGATGAATGGATAAAGAAGATGTGGCACATATATACAATGGAATATTACTCAGCTGTTAAAGGACACGAACTTTGTAGTGAGGTGGATGGACCTAGAGTCTGTCATACAGAGTGAAGTCAGAAAGAGAAAGACAAATACCATATGTTAACACATATATATGGAATCTAAAAAAAAAGTTTTGAAGAACCTACGCACAGGACAGGAATAAAGACGCAGACGTAGAGAATGGACTTGAGGACACAGGCAGGGGAAAGGGTAAGCTGGGACGAAGGGAGAGAGTGGCATGGACATATGTACACTACCAGATGTAAAACAGATGGCTAGTGGGAAGCAGCCGCATAGCACAGGGAGATCGGCTTGGTGCTTTGTGACCACCTAGAGGGGTGGGATAGGGAGGGTGGGAGGGAGCCGCAAGAGGGAGGAGAACAGATTTTCAGCAATAAAGAGATCTAAGTCCAACGATTTTGGAAAGCACCAGGTTTAATCCAATTTAACAGAATTCTCTACTGCAAGACTTCTTCAAAACCCTTAAGATGCTCATGGAGAGTTTCCAAAAAGGGCATGCTATGCTGTGTTTACCCAACTCTTTCTTCAGTGGGCATTTCACAGGACTAGTGTTTCTTGGTGCACACTTTGAGAAACACCAACACAGGCTGGCAAAGTTTGAGTACCACTGTCCCTAACCCCTTAGGCATCTTACTCATGGTTTCAGAGGAACTCAGTATGAAGAAATGATCCTTATTCTACCCCCTCTCCCACCACATAAAGCTAAAGTTTAGGATGAAATCTCACAAAGATTTATGAGATAGATTATACCTTCTAGACTCAGAAGACAACAACAGCCAATTTGAATCTAATTACATTATTCACCTGTTTGAAGTCTTCCAATGGCTTCCCAAAGTCTACAAAATAAAACTCAATTTTTGTAAAGCTCTTGGAAGTTTTTCCATGACCAGCTCGCGCTTTCTTCTCTGGTCATATCTGTCAGCACTCAGGATCTCAGTTTTGGCACTCCTGGCGCCTCACAACCAGGCAAATGCTCCAAAGGCAGAGCAGTCTTGTTAATTTCTGAATGTGGCACCTACCGTGACTGTCTACACTTGGAGAACTTAGGCCTGCCATTCCTCTCTCATACAACACTTACGCCATCAATTCCTACTGGACCCTCACATATTCTCTTGGTATAAGGCTCAGCGCAGACATCACTTCCTCCAGGAAACCTTGCCCGTTACAGAAAGACTGGGCTGGGTATCATTACCGTGGATTCTCAGAGCACCCAGCCCTTCTCCACACCACAGGACTTACCACTCTCCAGAGAAAGGATCTGTTTACCTGTTTCTTCAACTAGCATGTCCATGCCCTGGTCCTAACTATAGGGTCTGGGCACACATATCATGTCTACTAAGAAGTCTTTTACACTGCAATCAGTCAATGAAGCATAGGTAGTTGCTCAGAATGTTTGATAGTCCATAAGAGTCACTAAACAAACTGTTGTTGAACCACTGTATGCCCACCATGTCATCTTTTTTTTCTTTTGTATCTTTTTTAAAAATTTAACTTATTTTTTTATACAGCAGGTTCTTATTAGTTATCTACTTTATACATGTTAGTGTATATATGTCAATCCTAATCTCCAAATTCATCCCACCACCAGCCCCCCACCCCCGGCTTCCCCCCCCTCCCTTGGTGTCCATACATTTGTTCTCTACATCCGTGTCTCTATTTCTGCCTTGCAAACCAGTTCATCTGTACCATTTTTCTAGATTCCACATATGTGTGTTAATATACAATATTTGTTTTGCTCTTTTTGACTTATTTCACTCTGTATGACAGTCTCCAGGTCCATCCATGTCTCTACAAATGACCCAATTTTGTTTCTTTTTATGGTTGAGTAATATTCCACTGTGTATATGTGCCACATGTTCTTTATCCATTCATCTGTCGATGGGCATTTAGGTTGCTTCCATGACCTGGCTATTGTAAATGGTGCTGCAATGAACATTGGGGTACATATGTCTTTTTGAATTATGGTTTTCTCTGGGTATATGCCCAGTAGTGGGAGGTCTGGGTCATATGGGTGCCACTTCATCTTAAGAGTAGAAAAGTCTACTTCAGATGCTAGGAATGTTGAATGAGACAATGCTCTAGTCTACACACTGTGAAGGTCTAAGAGAGCGTTAGAGGGCAATCACTATAAATGTCATTTGATGTGGGCAAACTTAATGAGTGACATCAGATAAAAAGGGAGGAAGGGAGGGAGGGAGGGAAAAGAAAAGAAAAACACAAGAGAGAAAAGCAAAGTACTTTTGTTACTCCATTTACCCGAACTGCAGTCTTCAAGTGACCAGGAGATGAAAGGCTGCTCTCCCACTGGGCTCTATTCCATGTGCATCTCAAAGCAAGCATCTTGCCCCATGGTGTGTTACACACTTCACCAAGAAAATTTCAAGGCAAATCTTGACCTTAAACTATTTTGTTTGCCTTCTGTGCTTTAACATGAACTCATAAAACTCAGCTGCCTAAGCATTCTAAGAAAGAATTCTTCTTTCAGTGCCAGCAAGAACTGGAAATAGTGGCGAGAACTAATACACAAACACAAATTAGCCACCAGGATATATTATGAAAATATCCCTTTCATAATTTTCTGTCATTTGGACAACCATATATATTTCCAGAGTGCACATCCTGGGAGATCTCAGTACAGAAGAGTCAATGATTCTCTTATTCCTGACACCAACAGAAATTCAAATTTCGAAATCACATACAACACAGCCCTCAAGTTACTCCAGAGGCTGTTACAAAGCAAATGCTCAATGAAACTTTGAGAGCGGTAGGGAGGGAGGGAGGGAAGGCAAAGAGGAGAGAAGGAAGGAAAAGGGGAAGAATAGAAAGAATGAGGGAGAAAAGGAAAGAGGGAGGGAAAGAAGAAAGGAAAGTTGGTTTTGGTCTTTAGGACAGTTCTGTAATTCCACAGCAATCTTTTACAACTAAAATTGTAACCTATACTCTCAAACCATGAGCCTCGGTATACAATGAAAATAGATACTACCCAATGGGAAAATTCTGACATGTTCCATCTGGGAAAAATGGAGTCTCTTATAGATTCCATAATAATAAACACAAATAAAGGGCCACAGTAAGGCAGAAGTGCTCATTTCTCATCATGGGATCAGAGAATTGTTCTAAAAGTTCTGATATAACAGAAAGAACATTCTACATGCACAGGGCTTGGCTCTTCACAGAATTTAATGAATGTGAGCCCCTAGTTCTATCATTCTGTTCTTGCTTATTAGAGAAAAGGGACAGGCATGTAGTTGGGTTTTTTTGACCAATTTCCAGAGCAGATGCTGAGGTGTTTCAGGGCATCGTTTAGTTCCAGACTGACCATGCCAGAACCGAGTGGGATCAGGTAAAACACGGACAGAGAAAAACTGAGCAAATGCAGCATGCGCCACAAGGTGTCAACACATCCTGCTCCCCTGGCCTGCTGTGTGAGTGTGAAGACAAGTGAGCAGTAAGCAAGTGTGTAGTCCTCACTACAGAACCAAGATGATGAGCCAAACAACAGATCATGCCAGGTGGATATCTGATCAGTCAGGTCAGGCAGAGTTCCTTGTGGTCACTCATATTCTAACTCTCTCAGCTCCATGGGGCTCTCTCTGGAGGTCAGAGCTCATCCACAAGGTTTTGGCTGTGATCCAGAAAAATGTAATAGGAAAACTGGCAAAGCTCCCAGCCCAGCCCATTAATAATCTGCAAACCGTGCCCTTCAGATCAAGCACTCAAGACCACAGGGCTTGGAGGTGCAGCCTCACATATGTCTTGTAGAAACAATTACTTTAAAATAGAGGTTCATTTGTGCTGTTCACGGGAAATTATTCTCCGCTCCCCTCTGTTCCACCTCCCTCAGCCGGAATTTTAAACACCTACTTAGAGCTGCATTTCTAGACTCAAATTCTAAACATTCTCATCTCCCTAGAATGAGTCGGTGGTCCCTTTCCAGCTCACAACTATCAATCAACAATGTTCCCCGGATGCAGCCATCCCTCTGCCCTGACGTCAAAGCTGCCTCATTTGTAGACAGGCTTCCGGGGGAAATTCCAATGTGTGCAGAACAGAACGCCTTCCTCAAATAGGCAGCTCCAGCTGATAGTCTCACAAACCCCATCAACGCTCAGTAGTTTTGTTTCCCTTCTTCTCCTTAGAGTTTTTATGACCAAGCGTATTATCTGCTATACGGAGGTAACCTGCAGAGAAATAAATGGCTGGTGTTTGGAATGCTTTTAAAATTTAGAGAACTAAGATAAATTCATGATACCTAAAGATTTCATTTTCACTAAAGGATCAGCAGTAATCTGAGAAATGTAAATACTAAGTTTAAGAATACTGAGTTTTCATTTGGTAGTGTATATGTGTCCATGGAAGCAGCCACATAGCACAGGGAGATCAGCTTGGTGCTTTGTGACCACCTAGAGGGGTGGGATAGGGAGGGTGGGAGGGAGACGCAAGAGGGAGGGGATATGGGGATATATGTATATGTATAGCTGATTCACCTTGTTATAAAGCAGAAACTAACACATCATTGTAAAGCAATTATACTCCAATAAAGATGTTAAAAAAAAAAAAAGAATACTGAGTTTTTAAGTCCACTAGAGTAACTTGGAGAAAGATAAAATAAAATGGCGTCTTTGTTTTTTATTGAACTACAGTTGATTTACAATACTGTGTTAGTTTCAGGTGTACAGCAAAGTGATTCAGTTTAATATATATATATATATATACACACACATATTATATATATACACACATATATATTCTTTTTCAGATTTTTTCCATTGTAGATTATTACAGGATACTGAATAAAGTTTCCTGTGCTACATAGTAAATCCTTTATTGTTTATTTTATATATTAAAATGATAAAACATGTACTATTGTCTGGAATAACCGTCTGGAATAACCATAAGTGCTCCACGGTATTATCTTTTGAGATTAATATCATGGAGGTTTCCAATCACAGATACAAAGATCCTATGATTTGTGAAAATTTACTAAAAAGCAAAATGAGAACCAAAACATTATCTCATCAGTCATATAGTAAGAATGTGCCTAATTCTTAACATCCTCAGGTTCAATGATGAGAATCCAATTCTTTTTTTTTTTTAACTGAAGTATAGCTGATTGACAATATTAGGTTAGTTTCAGGTATACAGAATAGTTATTCAGTATTTTTGCAGATTATACTCCATTATAGGTTATTACAAGATAATAGGTATAATTCCCTATGGTTTACAGTATACCCTTGTTGCTTATCTATTTACCTATTACATACAGTAGTTTGTACCTGTTAATCCCATACCCCTAATTTGTCCCTCCCCCCTACCCTTCTCCCTTTGGTAACCACAAGTTTATTTTCTATACCTGTCAGCCTGTTTCTGTTTTGCATATACATTCATTTGTGTTATTTTTTAGATTCCACATATAAGTGATATCATTCAGTGTCTGTCTTTGTCTGACTTATTTCACTAAGCATTATTTCTCTAGGTCTGTCCAAACTGCTGCAAACGGCATATTTTATTCTTTTTTTTATGGCTGAGTAATATTCCAGTGTGTGTGTGTGTGTGTGTGTGTGTGTATATATATATATATATATACACCATAGGTCTTAAGCCCATTACCTGTAGATGAACACTGGGGTACATGAAACTTTTCGAATTGGTGTTTTCTTTTAACCTGATATATACCCAGGAATGGAATTGCTGTATCTTATGCTGCCTCTATTTTCAGTTTTTTGAGGAATCTCCATTCTGTTTTCCATAGCGGCTGCACCAATTTACATTCCCACTAACAGTGTACGAGGGTACCTTTTTCTTCACATCCCCTCCAACAATTGTTATGTGTAGACTTTTTGATGATAGCCAGAGAATACAGTTCTTCATTCTATAAATATTTACTGAGCACCTACTATGTTTAACCACCATGCTTACTGTAAGGGATGCAAACAGTTTCCTATCCTCACGATGCTCATTCCCCTGGGGACCTCAGTGACTTCACTGAATCACAGTCACAGAGAGAGGGCAGTTTTTAGACAATGTGCACAGAAAAAAGCCTTCCTGATCTTTGCAAAAGCAACAAAGAATCTTCTGTTACATATGGTTAGATTTTCAAACAATTAGTCTTATAGTCCCCATTTTCATCATAATTTTACACTGCCCTAATTCATTAGAGCTTCAAGTTAGTAATATCTACAGTCCTTTTCACTCCAATGATAGGATGGGATATTTGATTGTTTCTTTTTTTTTTCCTGCCCTCCTGAGATTCAGTTCGCTGTGAAGGTGTTGTTGACACCGCTACCGTATTATGCCAAAAAGGCTGCTCAAATTAGGGTAACTTGAGAGGCTACTGCCTGTAAAACAAATGGGGAGCCACTGAAATGGCTACTTCTTGCTTGTCTATCATTTGAAACTTAACAAAGTCAGGGAGATGGGTCCCAGGAGCATACCTCTGGGACCCATCCAGCTCTTACTAGCAACGTATGTTATGCAGTAATTATGCTACCGAGCTGTCCAGAATTCCTTATCTGCATGCAAATCAGGTCCTATGTGCTACAGCTGCTATTATGACAGTATTCAAACAAGAATTTGATAATGAAACTCTCCTCTTTATGTAAACACAGTTCAATTACTCTAATAACTCACTGCATATACCCGCAACAGCTCACCGACTGAAGAGCCTAACCCCCTCTTGCATGCGGGACCCCGCATTTAACCCACCTCAACATCACTTTAAATAAGTACAACAGGCAAGATGGGAATCTCCAGGCTACCTTTTACAGACCTGACTTTTTCAGTGCTGTGAGGGGAGTGCTCTCTCAACTGCTCAACTGATATGAGGAATCAGGTGATTAAATAGCCCCACAATCCTCTAAAGGTTAAAAAATCAAATGGCCATCAAACCCACAGGTGTTCAGCCCTAGCATTTCCTGGGAATTGTAAAGGCCACCAGCAGGCAGAAGTGAGAAAGGAAAAAAAGGAATATCCGGTCCTTAATTCCAGGCCTGAAACACATGCATAAAGGCAAGAACGCAGGCTTAAACGACTGACAGTGGCCACTGTGTTTCAGGAAGGCTAACAGTCACACATTTTCTCTTCCTCTGGTATTTTCTTGATTTCGCAAACAGCAGTCCTAAATCATTGCTTTTAGGCTGAACCTGCAGAGAAAAGGTAACCAACTCCTTGGTCACCCCAGCAGCCCTCTTCCAAGGAAGGCAAGTCCCAGCCAGCGGTCCCAGTATTTCCACAGCCGCCTGAGATGGGGATGTTAGCATGAAGACACTCAGCAACGTCTCACATCTACATATCTGCAATATTGTTTTCAAAATTAATTACATTTCAGAGAGATTATAAGTACCAACAGGCAAGTCCACAAAAAGTACAGAATACTGACCTTTAGCTAAAGTTAATTTTATTATAGACTGCCTTCTTCAGTTGACTGAAAAGAATACCAAAAACTGAAGAGGACAATAAATTAATTCTAAACTACTTATTAATTCCTTCTTGCTCCACTTCTATCATTTACATCAGGAAGAACTGAAATACCTGGAAAAGCATGACTTGAAACTTAGACTTTTTAAACTACCAGAAATACCACGTTTGCACTTCACTTTTATTCCACATCAGTCAATGGAGATCCATCTAATGGTGCAAAATTCATCTGTTTCCTCAGGACTGATTTTTTTTCAAAGTGGTGCAATCATCATCATCATCAAACACGGAGCTGCTTTATGTAGCTGAAGTCCTATGTCCATTCACTGACCAGACTCGATATATATGTCCCTGTGGGGTCAGGGGCCGGGGCCTGAGGTCACTGTGGATGAACAAGGAGAGAGGAGTGCCTGTCCCCATGGAGTGGAACACCTAAGGACCCTGGCACCCACAGAGACTGCACCTCTCTGTGTGAGACAGTGGACAGGTTACAGAACACCTGCAACACAATTTCTGAACCTGTAACACAGAGAAAATGTTCCCCTCCACAAAGAGCTATTTAAATTTGATAACCTAGTTAAACATTTCACACAGGGCCGAAAAAAGAGAAAATACATACAGCAAATGTCAACTCACATTTCTTTTCCTTCTTCCCAAGGTAAAAATTCATCACTGTGCTGATACGTTACTTTCAGCTATTCAAAATATTGCCATTAATTAATGTCTAATTAGAATGCTTTCTGTTCTAAAAATAAAAAAGAAATCCTGGGATTTCTGTTCCCATTTTAAAAGTGAAAGGTTTTGAATACTTATTTTTATAGAGGTAAAAGAGAAAAAACATACGATTCACCACTCAAACCATTTTACACTGTATAAAATTTAGTGGCGTTTAGTACATTCACAATGCTGTGCAACCATCATCATTATCTGGTTCCAAAGCATTTTCACTACCTCAAATGAAAACTCCATACCCATTAAGCATTCACACCTATTTCCTTCCACCCCAGCTCCTGGTAACTACTATGGATTTGCCTGTCCTGGACATTGCATGTAAATGGAATCATACAATATGAGGCCTTTTGTGTCTGGCTTCTTGCACTGAGCATAAAGTTTTCAAGGTTCATTTATATTGTAGCGTGTGTCAGTACTTCATTCCTTTTCATGCCTGAATAATATTCTGTTATATGGATATACAACTTTTTTTTTTTTTTTTTTTTTTTTTTTTTTTGCGGTACGCGGGCCTCTCACTGTTGTGGCCTCTCCCATTGTGGAGCAAAGGCTCCGGACGCGCAGGCTCAGTGGCCATGGCTCACGGGCCCAGCCGCTCTGAGGCATGTGGGATCTTCCCGGACCGGGGCAAGAACCCGTGTCCCCTGCATCGGCAGGCGGACTCTCAACCACTGCGCCACCAGGGAAGCCCTATACGACATTTTTATCTACTTATCAGTTGATGGACATCTGGGTTGTTTCCACCCACCTTTTGGCTATTACGAAGAGTGTGCTGCCATGAACATTCATGTACAAGTTTTTGTCTGACCATCTGTTTTCAATATTTTGAGTATACAACCTAGGAGTAGTTTTTAAATATTTTAAACATATATACATACACATGAAACATATACATACATACACAAAACATACATACGTATACACACATATAACACATACGTAGATACAATTAATAGGTAGTTACACTAAACACACACATACACACAGCATGTAACTTCTGTAGTAATGCTTTCCTATACTTGTTCAGTTAAGGCCTTTCCTGTTCCCTTTTCCATCATTAACTGAGTTTGACCAACTCCCACCTTCACATTTGTAATCTCTTAAATGACTTTATGTCTTCTCCATACCCACCTGCTTAAGTATTACCCTTAGATCTAGAAGAGTTCCTAGCTCGTATTAGTTGTTCCATAAATGTTTGCTGAATGAATGAATGAAGCAGTACCTTGCACAGAGCAAAGACAAAGGGAGCACCTGAAGAAAAATTACCCCATAATCAATATTCAAGGTTAAAATAAAGAAGGGTATATACTTCAGTGCTCACAGTGCTACCTTGAATTTCACTTTCTGAATACCTGTTACCAATCCACCCATGTTGTTGAATTAGGCAAGTGCTAAGACTGATCTTGATTTCTCCCTTCACCATAAAACTCCTCCAAATGGTATATGGCACAGAGGTTAAAAATACAGGTTCGGAGACAGCCCACTGCTGGAATCTCTACTGGCCATGTTACTCTTTACAGTTCCCATAAGCTTCTATTTGCCCATCTAAGAAACAAGGACAATAATCCCCATGGCTTCGAGTTGCTGAGAGAAGTGAATGATGTAATCCATGTGAAGTACTTAACTTAGTGCCACACACACACAGTGCAATGAAGGGTACCTCTTACCATTATTAAGTAGGTTCTGACTCTAAGCTAAATCTCTCTTCCTACACTAAACCCTCTTAGGGCACACCAAAATCTGGGAAAATCAACTCTAACTGTTCCGATCCAGACCCATGGTTCTCCATCGACATACTGATGAATCTCAAATTTATAGCTAGAGTTGCAGTCTGAACTCTGCAGACTTGCCTATTATCCAACTTGTCTATTACGTGAAATCTCCACTTGGATCTCTAAGATATCATCTCAGAATTAATACAGCGCATGCCTAAGAAATTATTATTGGAGGAAGCTGGGGGAAGGGTACACAAAACTCTCTGCTATGTTTGCAGCTTCATGTGAGTCAAACTATTTCCAAAGTAAAAGTTATTAATAATCTTACTAAAATTAACATGGCCTAAACTAAACTACTATAGATTTGCTCTCCAGCCCCAAATCCGCCATCCACCTCAATAAAGGAAGCACAGCGTACCCCATGGTCGGCAGGAAGCACTCAGGCACCATCCTCGGGTGGTAGAGAGCAGCGTTAAGAGCAGATGTCCTGGGGCCAGAATGCCAGGCTTGAATCCTGGCTCCTCCAGCTTCCAGCCAAATGACCTTGGGCAAGTTACTTGACCTACCCATACTTCAGAGTTCTTATCTGTAAAATGAGAATAAATACCGCCTATAGCACAGAGGTACTGCGAGGATTAAATGAGTGAGTCGATATACTAAAGGGTTTCAGTTGGTGCACAGTGCATTACAAGTTTTCGGTAAATGATTAGCTATTATTACTTTCCTTCTTTTACACCCACCTCCAACATGGACTCTAAACCAGACCTCTTCTGGCTCTTTCAACTGCCAACAGCTCTACTATAACCCACCACCACCATTAATTCCCATCAATCTGCAAATCCTCCTAGCACATGTCTCTGTTCCTACCGAGGATTTGCAGATTTATGGGAACGTGCCTTCCTACAGTTCATTTTCCATAGTAGTCAAACTACACTTTCTGGAACCTAAATCCAATCATCTCACCTTCTACTCCAATGGTTTCCATTCAATGCTCCAATGGTTTCCCACTGAGAACAAAACAATTTTTTAAGATCTTAACAATAGCCTAATAGTCCTGTATGATCTCACTCCTGCTTCCCTGTCTAACCCCATCTGCCTCCGCTCTCTTTCCATTAATTCCCAGCCACGTTGGCTTTGAACACGGCAAAGCTTTCGCGCTTGCTGTTTGCGGCAGGGATCACTACTTGATCTCCAACATCCATCTCCCATTCTTCCTAGGTAACAAAACTCCCAATTTCTCATGGCCACATGGTGTCTTAGAATGGAGACTATACTTCTAGACTGCCTTGTGGCTAGATTTAGATAGAGAACTACATTCTAGCCAATCAAATCTAAGCAGAAACATAAATACTATGTGCAACTTTCAGGAAAAGTCCTGAAATCAAGAAGGCACATCTCCCTTTAGTGCTTCCTTGGTCAGACCGGCTGTAGTACAAACACGGCAGCTCAGGTTGGATAGCCATTTTGGAGCACGAGGTTGAAAAAATGCAAAGCAACAAGACAGAAGAAACCAAAAGCTGAGGAGGGCAAAGTCAAGAACGTAGAAGGAATGTGAATCCAGGCAATCATCAAGCTGCATTATCAGCTCTAGGTTACTCACCTCTGCACTGCTAATGTGAGGGAGAAACACAATGCACTCCTATCCTGTTTAAGCTACCTTGAGCTCTCTCCCCATTTCTTTGCATAATGATTTTCCCCACATATCCCTGCATGGCTGCCTCTTTCTCATTGGTCAAGCCTTCCCTCAAATGGCACCAACCTTAGGGAGCCTTCCGTGACCACCCAGGTTCAGCAGGACCCTTCTCTCTCTCCCAGTGTCTCCACCACATGCTCCATGCTTTCTTCTTTGTAGCACTTGATAGCACAAGGAATTGTTAACTTTTAAAATTTCTGTCTCCTTTCACCAAAAGTAAGCTTTTTTGGGGTGGGGGGGTGTCTTCTGTAATATCCACTCCCAACCCTGGCATTTAGAACAGCTCCTGGATCACAAAAGGAATCCAATACTTATCTTTTGACTGACTCATTTATGGTGTGTAGGAATGGCCTTGTTTTGTGCCTCCTCCAAACACTGGGTGACTTTTTCATCTCTAATTAGTGGATGTGATTCAGTTGAACATTTATTAAGCACCTACGGGGTAGAGACACTGGAGGAACAAAGATAGATGAGGCATGATCACTGTCTCTAGGGATTTCGCGGTATGACAATAATGTTTTCCCCATTTCTTACCACACCATTAAATATTCAAGGAGTAAATGGTAAGTTGATGGTAACTTTTGCTCTGTGTATACTTAGAAAGAACCTGAGACTTTAGCCATTTTTTCATTTTTGGACCTAGTTTTGAAAAACACTGCAATCATTACTTTAGTGTTTTGACTATCACAAAATATGGACACCTTCCAAAACATAGCTTCAAAATGTCACAGAACACCCAAATTATTGAAAACTTCTGTCATTGCTCCATCCTCCCTTCAAAATCAGTTTCCAGAATTCAAGGACTTTGATTACCCCCTGAGAATAGGAACAAGTAGGATTTTATCAAGTGCTTTTAATGAGACCAAATATTCCCACAAGCGACAACTCCAAATAGATCACCCCCATCAAAACATGTTCTGCACATTTGAATAAGGAACTATCCTCGTGGTTAAGATGGTTTCTTGATCTAATTCAATGCAAGGTGGAAGCCTTGAAAATTAAGTCTACAAAGTCTTGTGAAATCATCCCACCTATAATATCCATCCAATCTGAGGTTGGCCACTACTATCTAAGATTGCTTGTGAAAGCTTTTATCACTTGTGTAAATGCTGACTTGGGGTATTTTTTCAAAAACTGATCAATAACGGTCCTATTTCCAGATAATGTTATGACACAGAATACAGGATAAAAGCACAACTTAATATTAGATAATATTTTAGCATTAAAAGGGACTGTTGGTTAAGAGTGTGGGATGTGGAAAGAGAAAGACCAGAGTCTGAAACTGGCCCAAACCATATGATGTGGGCAAGTGTCTCAATAACCATTCCAAGCCTCAGTTCCACGAAAGCTAAGGTGACAAGTAAATGAGACCAGGAAATAAGACCACAGTGCCTGCCATAAATGTTCACTGTGACGTGAGTGAGAATGATGACAATGCCAGCAAGAGTGAGCCAGAATTGGAACCCAAATCTGATTGCCTCTGAAACTCAACCTCATTTCACTATTTCTTGTATAGTTTTTTCATTGCTGGTCACCAATCTAGACCATCGAAAGGAGGATTCAGCTCTGATTTTTAAGGTGCAGAAGCTGCAAAGCCTCTGGAGGATGAGTTTGTTCAACCCCATCACCATGGCAGGTAATTTGTGCAGCAGGAAGGAGAGAGATTGAAGGGGAAATGCCAGCTCTCCACATGGGGGACAAGGCACCATATGGCCCTGCAATTAGGGAGAAATTAGACAGCCAAGGGCAAAAATAACCCTGGCAAAATCCAATACGGCTGGTAGGAGATGTCAGCTCAGGTCAGCTCCTTTTCAGGGCTGTTCTTGTTCCCCAAGAGATTTTACTGTCACTCCTGACCATGAATTTGAAAAGGAGTTGAAAGACGAAAAGGAAGACAGTTGATAGTGGATATTTCTAAGGCCA
This sequence comes from Platanista minor, assembly GCA_004363435.1. Taxonomy (NCBI): domain Eukaryota; kingdom Metazoa; phylum Chordata; class Mammalia; order Artiodactyla; family Platanistidae; genus Platanista; species Platanista minor. The sequence continues at coordinate 19,532 of RJWK010012388.1, forward strand.
GGTCATTAAAACAATTTTCCCCTTTCCTAAAAGCCTGGTGCATGAACAACTCTTCAAAGGGAAGTCTGCATCAAGAGAAGATCATTGTTAACTTGGAGGAAGCTTAACAACCTCACTTTCCTGTCCTGTTAAAAAAAAAAAAAAAAAAAAAAAAAAAAAAAAAAAAAAAAAAAAAAAAAAAAAAAAAAAAAAAAAAGGCAGGTGAACTAGATGATAGATGAGATGGCTCCTCTCTTGCAGCTCTGACACATGCTTCTGGGTACAGGAAATGCGTCACAGATGGCAAAGGGAAGAGGAGGAAAGAAGCTGTAAGACTGATCCCGCCAGTCCCTAGGAGTGAAGTTTATGCTCAAAGGAAAAGGGCAGGGAATGTTGAAATAGGATCTGTAAGAATATACCTAATGCGTATTTCTAAGAGTATACAGATATGTTTCACACCAGGAAAATGAACATGGTAATCTTTTAAATCCAGAAAGTAACCCAAATATTCAGTGTCTTTCTCTTTCAATGGAATGAAATTATCAATGACATGCAAATACCATCATTCATTCAGCTGAAAGCTATTTTATGCATCTGACTATGAGGGATGATTCAAAGAAACACAGAGAAGGGCTGTATTTGGCAAAGTGAAAATTAATATTTCTTAAAATAGAGATCAGTTAGGTAATCTCTTTCTTAATTGTGCCACCTCAATATTTTTTTTCTTGGCAGCTTACACAAAATTGCCCTTCACTGCTACTTCTTTGGTTAAACAGCAGCTGAGGAAGCTGGCCGGGATTCAAGGACCATGCTTAATTAAACAACAACAACAACAACAACAACAACCACCACCATAAAAGAAATCGATTCACATCCACTTGGTGAGATGCTCACACCATAAGGGGCACATGGAAACTGAAAACAAATGAAAAAGGCTGATTCATGCCTCAATTTCTGCTCACTCTGGGGCTTTTACCCACAGTGTTGAAAGGCAACTGGCATGGACTGTATTATTTATATGCTTTTCTTAATAGATTTTGATTTTGTTTTTTATACAGACTCACACTTCACTATTTATTATTATTATTTTTGCCTTAATCTTATCTCCCCTAACAAGCTGTAAGTTCTGTGAAGGTAAAATTCATCTTTGTGTAACAACTCCTAGCACATGGTAAGTTCCTAACTTCTGGTACTTCCCACATAGGAGGTTCTCAGGAACCCTATACTGGATAATACGAATGGGGAAAAAATGATCTGCTATAATGCAATACGATTTTTTTTTAAAGACAACTGTGAAAATGTTATTATATCTTATCCTTCCTAGGGATTTTTGCAAGAAGGATGATGAGACTTCTGACTGGCCCCCTTACAACAGTTATGAAGATAAAATGCCTAAGAAAGGATTCCAGGGTCTTTTCAAAGGAGACAATCCTTTTAATCGGTAGAGTAGAATTTGTATTGGAAATGTACTGTTGTGGTCTATCTAGACTCCATTCCCCATTTTACTGCAGTAGGTGTGTGACCCTGACCTAGCTATCAGTGTGGTCTATTCTCTAGCCAAAGTGTTCAGCAGTGGTCATATGACCCAAGTTAATCCAGTTGGACTCAATCTCAGGACTCTGATTGTAACCATTTAGAAAAAGAAACTCGCTTTTCAGGGAGGTTGCTAAGCTGCAAGGATGAGAGTCTACAGATGCAAGGATGAGAGACTACAGATGCGAGGAACACTGTCATTCCCACCAGAGATGAGCCTGTGAATTCAACCAACACAGCACAGAGCAGAGCTGAGACAGGGCAGATTGATGACAAAAACCTCTGGGTACCTGGATCCAGCCATGCCTGAAGGCAGACGTATCTTTGGATTTTTCATTAGATAAGCCAATAAATTCTCTTTTCTGTTTAAGTCAGTATTAACTTCAGATTCTGACTATGGTAACGGAAAAGAGTTCTAAGTGAAACACGGGTGTTACTGAGGATTAGCACAGGTTTGCAACACTTAGGTCCTTCACAATATAACCCAACCAACTTTCATTAACCTCATCTGCCATCATCCACCATTCATTCCATGCATTTAAATGTTAGATGCCCTCCTCTATCGATTGCTCATGAAAAGACCATGCACATTTATGCCAACATGCCTTTGCTCATGCTATTATCCCTGCTTACAAGATCCTTCCTCCTTTCTTTCTCTGGAAAACTACTGATACTACAAAGCCCATTTTTCTGTGGTAACCATCTTCAACACTCACAAGGCGAAACAACCACTACCTTCTCTGTGCTCCCTTTGCATTTTGCGTATGATATGGCATCCTGTGGCGTGTCACACTGGACTACTGTTACATGTTCCTTTGTCTCTCCTCTTGCTCAACAGTCCATATTCGAGAAAGTAAACTTATTCACTTTTACCTCCTCGCAGTTTAATGTTCAATAAATGATAGTGAGAAGGAGAAAGGAAGGAAAGGAGGGCAGGGAAAAGGATGTTTTCTGAACAAGAGTCTTGAGGACCTGCAGACGTCTTGCAATAAAAGCAAAAATCAGGAGCTCAGTATTAGATTCACGTATTTCCAAAATAACCTTCCCATCTTTCTCCTTACACTGAAGAATCACTAGAAACAATCACTGTTAAACTAGTAGTCAAATTAGAATTCCATGTTCCCCCCAAAGCTCTTGAAAAGCATATGTTTAAAGAGACAGAGAGTGGGGACTTCCCTGGTGGCACAGTGGTTAAGAATCCGCCTGCCAATGCAGGGGACACGGGTTCGAACCCTGGTCCGGGAAGATCCCACATGCCATGGAGCAACGAAGCCCGTGCACCACAGCTACTGAGCCTGCGCGTCACAACTACTGAGCCCACATGCAGCAATGACTGAAGCCCGCGTGCCTAGAGCCCGTGCTCCCCAACAAGAGAAGCCACCGCAGTGAGAAGCCCATGCACCACACCGAAGAGGAGCCCCTGGCTCCCGGCAACTAGACAAAGCCCGTGTGCAGCAATGAAGACCCAACGCAGCCAAAAATAAATTAATTTTTTTTAAAAAGAGGCAGAGAATGAAGTTAATGAAGTTAAACGTAATCACAATGGTGAATCTACCTCTGCCATTGCCCATAGCGTGCAGGTTGAAGCATAAGAATAAAACCAGAGGGCAGAATTACGGGTTTCAGGAAAGCAATGGCCTCAAGACCACCAAACTCTCAATATAGTCAACAAACGGCCTTAGCTAAGAATAATCCTTTAAACAGGATAGACTCAACGGGAAATTGCTAGGCCAGACTGAAAAGTACACATCACACTTTTAGTGCAGTGCGACACTGGTCTCTCTCCCTCGCTCATCCAAAAATATTTATCTTGTGTTAAGCATTTCCTGGAAGAAATACACACATCCAGAAATCTCCTACAGGTAGATTCATCCCAAGTTAGGCTGGGTTTAACTGTAAAATTACCAAAGCTCTTTGAAATCTGGAAAAGAAAATATTAGGGCTATCAAGAGAAGTATGTAATTGAGCTGAAAAATAAGTTACAGCCTCAATGTCATTCTCTTCAATTGGTACGATCCAGTAGACACTGCCCTATCATCTAAGTCTCACTGAGCAAGATTCATGTCAGAACCAGATGGATATGAAGAGCAGAGCCAGACCCAGAGCAGCCACTTTCTCTCCACTTGGTCCTCAATGTTTTTCTTCTGTGAAACGAGACACACACACCAACTACCGTCCAACAGAAAGGTCTCTCCCACCCACTATTGCCAAAGGGCCATCTGAAATGGATATCCCCATTCTCTGGGGAACAAGAACATCTCCAGAGAACAAAAACAACAACCAAAAAAGACTTCTGTGTCCTTTTAACCTGTACTCGCATTTGTGATCGTGGGCCAAAGCATATGTGCTCAATAACGGGGGTGTAAGGAAACATATGTTAAATAACTCACTACAGCACAACTCGGATCAAAAGCAGAGCAAACCTTGCTATGCTATTCCTAGACACAAAGGGAGCTAGCTTCCTTGGTACTTTATCAGCTTGTGTACAACTAGTTAGCATATGAAGAGAGACCCGTGCCTGTACCCACTTTCTGGAAACAAAAGCAGTCTGTCATCAATATAAATAGTTTACATACCAATGGTTTCTAATTAACCTTTCACCAGTGGTTTTGACCACAAGGGCTTTTTCTTTCTGAGCCTCAGGAACCAGAGAAGGACTAACTCTAGACTCTTAGCCTTGGGTTTTAAAGGGCTTTCAAGTCTGGATTTGAGTACAGCTCTGCTACTTAGGAGCCATGTGAACTTAGGCCAGTAACTTAACCTCTCTTGATCCGCCATATATTTTAAAAAGGCATAATAGCTCTCTCTTATAAGAGTAGTGGGAAATAGATTAAATAACGTACGGAAAGTGCTTGTCACCAAGATGTGCTCAAAGGGAGAGTCATAAAGCACACACACAGTGACAACTAGTAGACGTTCAGTAACATCTAAGGTATGATGAATATTCTACATCACCTATCACAACCAAAAAATAGGAGAGTCTTAATTTATACTTGCCTTCCTAGACCACTCTACCCCCAAAGAACTACAAATCCCTTTACAGTAGTCCCTCCTTATCCAAGGAGGATACCTTTCAACACCTTCAGTGGACGCCTAAAACTGCAGAAAGTACAGGTATATATATTATGTTTTTCTTAAATCATACATACCTATGATACAGTTAAACTTACAAATTTGACAAAGTAAGAGATTAAAAACAATAACTAGTTAAAAAGTAGAACAATTATAATATTATACTGTAATGAGCATTACGTGAATGTGGTCTCTCTCTCTCTCTCAAAATATCTTACTGTACAAATTTAACACCTTTTCCATCTTAACTAAGCACTTGTGAGCTGTGGCCATAACTTTTACAGTATGAGGTGTGACATGCATTTCTTTTTCATTCTTCACAATTTCACGGATAGAAGATTTGCTCTTCCTGTAGATCTTAGCAACCTCAGCATATTATTTTTTTTCTTTCCTTATGAAGTCGAGAACTTTTACCTTTTCCCTTAAAGGAAGAACTTTATGGCTTCTCGGCAAATCTGAACTGCCAGCATCACTACTCTTGTGCTTTGGGGCCATTATTGAGTAAAATATGGGTCACTTGAACACAAGCACTGTGATACCAGGACAGCCAATCTGATAATCGAGATGGCTACTAAGTGACCAACGGGCAGGACACACTGGACAAAGAGATGATTCACGTCCAGGTGGGACATCAGGATGGCCTGAGATTTCATCATGCAACTCAGAACGGTGCACAATTGAAAACTTTTGAATTGTTTAACTTCTGGAATTTTCCATTTGACATTTCTGAACCGCAGCTGACCTCGGGTAACTGAAACCAAGGAAAGTTCAGTTTAGTAAGGGAAGGACTTAATGTGTTTAATCTCCTCACCCTGCTTTATTATTTTGCATCAAAACATGTATCACTTCCTGGCATTTTGCCTTTATTGGGGGTTTATTTTCTGTATCTACACTCCATAATGTAAGGTTGGTGGAGCTTACTGCTATACCCCCAGTACTCATAATATTATCTCAAAAAATGTAAGAGTTATAAATTTTATATATGTGTTCCGCAGAGAAGGATATATTTGATTAAAAGGATTTTTAATATTGCAGGTTGCTTTAAGTCTGAAACAGGATTATCATCTACTTAGGCAACAAATATTCACTGGACAGCACATTTTATAGTGCTGCCTGCTAGGCACTGAGGAAGAGCTAATGATTATCCAGATCCTGCCCTTAAAGAGATTTTAGAAGAATACAGTTCCTATACACTGGGGCACATCAATTCCTCCTTCACTGGGAAGTGCCCCTCTCCCTCCTCCCACATGGCAAAAGCAAATGCAGCCACAGTTGGTAAAACATAACAACCAGTCTGTGGGGACAGGGATGGAGGAAGCAGATGCTCAGAGCAGCAGCAGGGATGAAAGAGGACTTCAGGGCTCCCTATGGTGCCGCCAGCCCTGATTCCCAACTGTTACCAAATCTCTGGGTAGTACAAGAACCAACAATTCTGGGGGAAAAATAATTAGGGAACGGATATGAAGAATTTCTTTAAAGTACACACCTTCCTAAGGAAAACTATTCTAAAGAAATAAACGGAAATCTGAATGTACATTAAAACATGAAGATGTCTCTCACAGCTAGTTAAAAAAAGAAAAACTGATGATTTTACATAGGACAGTGAACGAGCAACTGTCTAGTGTCATATGACAAGATACTATTTAACAATAAAAAATATGTAATTGGGGAAAATCAGACTCACATAAGGAGATTTTCATGATATGTTAAATGAAAAAGAGCAGGATACAAAACTACATATATAGAATAATCCCAATTATCCAAGTTGTGTGTGTGTGCACATAAATGTATATGCACATATGTATGTGTATATATATGTATATATACATAGAAAGAAAAAGCGAGGGAGAGAATATGTATTTATATGGAGAGAAAGCTGTAGAAGGAGACGTAGAAATATACAGAGGAAATATAGCTGAGTGTTTACAATGATTATTCCTGGCTTATGAAATTAATAAAACTCTTTCTTTTCTTTTTTTTTCTCTTTTTTTTTTTTTTTTTTTATTGCAGTACGTGGGCCTCTCACTGCTGTGGCCTCTCCCGTTGCGGAGCACAGGCTCCGGACGCGCAGGCTCAGCGGCCATGGCTCACGGGCCCAGCCGCTCCGCGGCATGTGGGATCTTCCCGGACCGGGGCACGAACCCGCGTCCCCTGCATTGGCAGGCGGACTCTCAACCACTGCACCACCAGGGAAGCCCTATTCTTGATACATGTGTGTACTTTTCATATTCTCTATAATGAGTAATTACTGTTTTATGGACAAAATGCTGTACTTTACTTCCAAATATTACTCAAACACCTGTGAAATGTTCTTCTGCTTGTGAACAGCTCAATAGCAAATGCTTCCAAGACCACCAGAAACATACTTATAGTTGAACCAGTGGTTTATTACTCATTGCAACAGGAAGAATGCACACTATGGAGACTGGGGCAGGGTGGGGGAGAGGCAGTTCCCGAAGGTGAAGGAGTGGCCAAGGGCTTTTAGTCATGAGTCACCTGGGCATGAGTCAGGTGACTTGGGGGCGATCTGAGGGAGGGTTCAAGGAAGCAAGGCTTCCTTCCAAAGTGGATGCTGTTAAAAAGGGAAGACAATTCTCTGTTTGCGTATTCAAATAAATCCTATCCAGAATGCTACATCTGTAACTGCACAAATCAAGAAGCAGCGATGAGTCATATTAATGAGGAGGAGAGGACGTACGGTCATTTTTGAGGTCTGGACAATTTTTACGTTTCTCTCCACACGAAGACATGATTATGAGTGGTCTCGTCCTGATCCATCAGGAAGGCCTTGCTGACGGCAGCAGGCCAGCTCCTGAATGTCAAGGAATAGATATGCTGTTAAAAATATCGAGGAAAAGGCAGTGTGATGAGGGTTATCTTAGATAACAAGCACAAGGCAAACTTGATGGGGTTATTTCATAAATTAAGTAATACACGTGAGTGTTCCATATACATATTAATATACTGCTAACATCTTCACCTTCATTGTCACCTGTATCAATCTCTTTTAAGACATAAGCATAGTATTCTTTTAGAAGGCAGCAACAGAAACTTGTGCATTAGTTTTAGTCTACCAAGGTGGTTAAGGATGGTAGAAATTAAGACCCAAATCTTTGAAATGGACACATACTAAAAATTCAGAAACAACTTTTAAATATCTGTTTCTTCCCAACTCTAACGTCTCTCTTTTTTTTTTTTTTTTTTCTTTTTTTTCTGCAGTACGTGGGCCTCTCACTGTTGTGGCCTCTCCCGTTGCGGAGCACAGGCTCCGGACGCGCAGGCTCAGCGGCCACGGCTCACGGGCCCAGCCACTCCGTGGCATGTGGGATCTTCCCGGACCGGGGCACGAACCCGCGTCCCCTGCATCGGCAGGCGGACTCTCAACCACTGTGCCACCAGGGAAGCCCTCTAACGTCTCTCTTTAAAAATCCATAAGAAAGAAAAAAGTGTAACACCTATCCCCAAATACAGCAAAAAAAACAACTTAAGGACTGAAGAAAAAAGTGGGCAAAGGTGAAACAGCATAAGGCATAATGTGGGCAACAAACTTTCTCAATGGTTCAGCCAAAACAAAAGGAAACAATGAGAAAAAGCAGGTACCACATACTATTAACATTTGGGGCTATAAACAATATTAAAAAGATAAAGAACTCTTGATGGTTTCTTCCTGTATTCTCATGGGTCACCTTGCACTTTGGACACCACCTCCCTAAAGATCTACTTAAGTGGTCAGAATTCTGGAAGTGCATGTAAGGTGCTTCTCAAAGACTAGGAATTACCTATCTTGAAGCCAAAATTGCTTAATTTGAGACTTGCCCTTATTGCTATGAAATTATAAATTCTTACGTGACTCACACTTTAGATACCTATTCATTAGAAAATAATCTATGGAGTTCCTGAGAGGGACCATGGTCTGTGTGAGGCATGGAGGTCCACAGAGCCATCTCTGATGGAGAAAAGAAGGGTCTTCACATGAGCAACCTCCTAGGCAGGGCAATGCACCATTTACTATATAGGGATTCCATTCAGAAGGCACCCCTCAGAAACAGTCCATGCTTATCATCTTATCAAAGGGTTGCAGGTATTTCAATAAAGCAAAGAAATTAAATAGCCTATAGTAAAGGGATAACAGAGGGTGAGTTACACAGAATAAAAATTAAGACCGAACTCAGGGAAATCAGGTCCTCTCAATTTTTTGTTTTTAACTAGTACATAGACATAATGGGGTAGGGTTAAAAAAACAAAAAAAACAAAAAAACAACCAACCAGGAAACACAAAAACTCCCTCCTACCCCCAGCCCTTCAGTTCCTCCCCAGAGACAACCATTGTTTTCTATACACATGCACACAAACCTATATTCACTCATTTAAAAACACACGTGGCAATGAACTATAAACACTGCTCAGTACCTTGCTTTGTCTCACTGAACAATATTCACTCATTAATTCAATGATTTACTAAGTAACTATTATTCAGCAAGCGCTGTTCTAGGAGGTGCTAGAGATTAGATCAAAATAGATGAAATTTTTGAACTCATGGAATTGATACTGCAATGGTCCATTCAATATCAGCATATAAACCACACCTCATTCTTTCAATGGGGTATATTCACCCACTGTAATTCATGCTACAATTTCTTTAACCAGCTCCTTATTGACGGGCTTTTAGGTCATTGTCCAGTTAACACATTCTTCTTTATAAATGTTGATCTTACAGCATCCTCTTCATTTATAAACAAATATTCGGGCTAAACTCTAAACAGCTGTTTAGAACATGTTAATCTATGTCAACACTGTATTTTGAAGTTTCATTCACTGAGTTCTTTTCATTTAACCAACATCTATAAAACCACATGGTAGAAGATATTCTTCTAGAATTGTTTAACTAAGGTTCCAGTTGATTATCTGTAACAGTTTAGCAGAATATGTTACAGTTTTTCAGAGCCTACTAAGGAAGCAAATGTCATCATCAATCCATTCCCCCACCCACCCACCCCCGACCCCGTGCAACTGTTAGGTGTGGGGCTAATTATTCCAGCTGGTTTTCAGACAGCTTTAACATTAACCTTGAAGCTTCTCTAACCCTTAAAAGTTAGTGACTGCTTTGCCAAGAGAAACAGAGCTCTTACTGAACAAGGCAGAATTCACTCAGTCCTTGTAATTTCAAATGTGGATGTTCTAGGCTGTGTGGTGTGTGCATGTGGTGTGTGTGTGTGCGTGTGTGCGCACACTTACGTAGAGGGTCTAGGATGCACTGCAGTCCAAGGAGTAATTACTGAACCACACTAATCCAGGAATGACAAAACAAAAACAAACCCAATACAGGAACCTGCACTGATTTACAAACAACAACAACAAAACCAAACAGACCAAACCAAACAACAAACCCAGACCACAACCTTTCTTGAGCACTATGTACGCTGGCCCTGTGCAAAGGGTTTTAAGTATGTCTCTCATTCGGTTGCAGAACAACCCACTTTACACATGTGAAAACAGAGGCTTAGAGAGGTTCAAGTGTTTTGCCTGGTTTATTCTGCCCCTAAGTGACAGGGCTGAACATAAAAACAGATAACCTCGGCTTTAAAATCTGTAACTGGTTATGACACTGTGCTCTTGCAACTACAAAATACATGTACTGTTTATAAATTATGTGCTAGGCATTTTAAATTACTGTACAACATACCACATAGGATTGATAAAGGTTAACTCACAAATTCTATAAATGTTGAATCCAAGATTCAACCCTAATCTACCTGACTTTACAGTTAGTCTTCTTTTATCCACCTTGTGATACCTCAGAATGATGATGCCACGCAGAGGTTTTTACTGCCCACCTTCGCAAAGAGGCAGAGTTAAGGGCAGGAGCTCTGGACTAATACTGCCTAGATTCAACCCCCAGCACGGTCATCTAGTTGCTGTGGACACAGGACAAATTAATCTCTCCATGTGTCTGTTTATTAACTAGAGATTCTTGGTAGCTGTATGTATCAAAGAGGACAATATATGTGAAGGGCTGAGAACAGCGTCTGGTCAATGCTTAGATTCTCTCTCTAGGCAGCTCACTGCTGTGGTTACACTGCCTATATTCATTCTATAATAGACCTACAATCACATATGTTCTATCCCACATGTAAACCAGCACAAGACTACCTCACGGTGCAGCCTCGGGTTGAAACACACCACATGTTGCAGAAAAGGCCAACTCTGAAGCTTCATTATTAGGAGAAAATTAAGGACAACCTTCAGCTGAGATGTCACTGGAGTCACTGAGGAACTCCCAAACTCCCATCCAAGAGCTCCTCAAGCAAAGGTCTCTAGTAACCACCCAACCCTGCTGAGAATTCACAGCCCACTGATGTGGATCTGCTTTGGGCTGGAGGAAGATACTTGGCAGACAGGCATGATTGCCAAGAGTTGCATTTCCTGTGAGTGGGCAGCGAAGCCATGGAAACTAGAGCCCACGGGGTGTCTGGGGGCATCCCAGGTGACATGGAGCCCTCACAGCTTCAGAGCGACCTTTTACCCAGATGAAGAATCCCACTAGGGGAGGAGAGGGGCACTTGACAGACAGCAAGCCAAGGAGGTCTGGGATGCCTCAGCATCCCTCTTTCTGTGTTGGGGACCTCCAGCGGCTCAGGGTTTGGGGAGAAAGACGGCTCTACAATGGGGCTCCGCACAAAAGGACCTCCTCCTTTTCAGTCCCTCTCCGTTTTCTCCAGCTGAGCGCAGTTTTATGCAAACAACACTCTAAAAGAAGCTCAAAATACAGGCTCCTGGAGAGGCTGGGGAAGGAGAACAGGGCGGGGGACCCGACAGTTCATTAAGTGGCAGCAGGCCAGTGAAGTGGGGACGGCGGGAACGGCTGGCGGCGGGGGTGGGGCGCATCCCGGGTTTTACCCCACTGGAGGCAAAGTAAAGCATCCTCCAGCGGGCCCCTGCCCTAAGCAGCGCGAGCCTGGAGCAGACCGGCCGCTCTCGTCCCCTTCCACCTGTCCCCACGCCGCAGCCAAGGCTGTCCCCCATGCCGCAGCCAAGGCTGTCCCCGCGGGCGGGCCTTGCCGCTCAGCTGTGCCGGCGGATACGCTCGCCCAGAAAACATGGCTGAGCGTCCGCGATGAGCGCGCGACGCGGGAGCCTTTTAGGCAGGGATGCGCCCGGCGCCCGGCCTGGCGGCTGGGAGAGGTCGGAGGTGGGGAACTTGAACGCCTGAGCTGGAGGCAAGTGCAGCGCGTTCCAGCCGCTCCCTGGCGCGGCCCCTTCCTGCCTCCCTCCCTCCCCTTTTCCTTCCTTCCCTTTCCTCCTCCTTTCCGTCTTCCAGGCTTCCCTTCTTCCTCATCCCTACCCAGCCTCCTTCCTGCCACCCTGACTCCAGCCCCTCCCCTCCTCCTACGGTCACTTCCAAGCCCAAGGACAAAACCCGCCCGCCCGCCAGCCCGCCCGCGGTTACCTGCGGGCCCCCAGAGCGGCCCCAAGGTCCGCCTCGGTCACGGCCGGAGCCCAGGCGCGCACTCAGCCGCCTCCTGCCTCATCCCCGCGCATCTGAGCGGCCCCGGCGGCAGCTGCTCCTTTTAT